>JAJJMB010003271.1:34820-151331 GCA_023531105.1 Papaver atlanticum | reverse complement strand
AAAAAAAAAAAAAAAGACCAGACCAATTAGACCAATCGGAATAAATAACACTTGGATAGCAATATGTGTGTGTTCTCCCTGTCTCCGTCGCCTAAACAAGCGTGGAATGCAGGATCCACGGGAATTACCATGTAATCTGCTGACAAGAAGCATGCGCTTGGATCCACAAGATCTAATCATGTCGTTAGTTCTAAAAAATTAAAAATTAAAAAAATAAATAATAAATGTGTGTTCAATAAATCGACCGCTGGTTCCCTTGTATATGCCAGACGAGTTGATCTAGAATTAGGATTATCGACCACTGGTTCCCTTGTATATGCCAGTTGTGTTGATATTAGTCAGACCGGTATCTCAGTCCATTAGGATAGGTTCATCTTGGTGGAGGCCTTCAGACAGATATGAGAAAACACCGTTCACCTAGTCAACATCAAAACCAGCTATGTTTTTCTATATCCATCTCTTAATCTTTCCATGTGATTTGTTGACTCCGGATATTGATGTTCATAGTGCAACTATCTTAGTAGAGCTCTGTCACTTATATATGAATTTTAGTATACTCGAGTGCAAACTTGTATACAGCAATTGGAATTTCGCATCAAGGTACTTCCTCCCGTAATCAATAAGTATGCCAACCAAGGAGGTTCTTTAGTGCATTCCAAGGTTCTGCGTAGATAGCTAGGGTCTGGAGTAAAGGTTTTGTGGGTACACCTCTGGTAAACCCTCCCGAGACTATAACTCGGCCACTAGGGCCACCTAGGGGTTTAAAGGCTTGTTGCACGTGCTAAGTGCAACCGACGATGCCTGCGACAGTGAATTAGGATTTTATTTTGTAATTTTAATTTGCTCGGGACTAGCAAATAATAAGTTTGGGGGTATTTGATAGACGCATTTATGTGTCTATTTTCATCTCTTTTATGTATAGTGTTAGTACCCATTTTTGTACTAATTTTGGTATTTTATCCCTTGTAGGTGAATTTTGGAGGAATAGGCTTTTGCGGGAAAATTGGCTCGAAAAGTTGCTAAAGGCTCCTGGGAGGACATTTGCTATTCGGACTCTCATTTTGGATAAGGGGTAACCCATTTCCAAGCAGCTGCTAAGTACAGACCGGGACTGGATAGGGGGAGGTCACATTTCTTCACGTTTTCAAAAACAGAATTTTGGCGGGAATTCGTTTTTTTTCACAGACGATTTTTGGATGGATTTTTGATCGATTTTTAGGGAGATTAAAGGGCTGAATTTGATTGGGTTTGTTCCTATGGACCTAACAGGCGAGGTAAGGGTGTTGGAATGGATCCAAAGTGGCTAGAACTCGAATTGGAAGCGAAAAATGGTTAAAATATCACGTTCTATTTTTGGGAAGTTTCTTGGTTTATTTTTGGAAATTTACGTGAAGAAGTGGAAGGAAACTCTTCTTAAAGACTTGTTTCTATCAAGGGAGGAGTTTGGACAGCTTTTATTGATCGAATGCACGTGAAACAGAAATCAAAAGGGAAATAACGTAACGTGCTGTGGAGGAAAAAAACCAAGTTTATTCTCGAATTTTCTTTGCTCTACTATGTATAAAAGGGTTGGTTAGGGTCCTAGGAAGAAAAGGAAGAAGTTAGGGGAAGTTTAGAGCCTTAGAGAAGCTAGAAAAACCATTGGAAGAAATCACGTTTCTGCTGGTGCGAACTGTGCCGGAGAAGACGAAGAACATAAACAGCAGAAAAAGAAAGTCGCAGATTCTGTGACCGTAACTTTCAAATTTTAAACCTTTTGTAACAATTTTTCCAACAGTTATCTTCACTTCGCAACAGTTTCTCGGTAGAAATAGGTTCTGTAACACTTATATTAGTTACAAAACCCGCTGTTTAGAACTTTTCACTCTTTTAATCAACTTTTGAACACCAAAGATGTATTTTGAGCAAGAGATTAATATGAGGAGCTAAACCCCTTAGCCGAGGCGACGGAGGAAGCCATTGTTCCATGAAAAGTGGTATAATTCTTTTTTTATTATTTATTGCAATTATTTTACATGATTTTTTGCATAGAATTTAAAAGAAAAATTGGTTTTTATTGAGTAGTTGTGAAGTGTTTTGATGGGACATGCTTAGTTTTAATACTTTTGATGTTTCATGCTTCGTGCTTACAATTATTACTTCAAGAACCATATTAGAGGCAAGTATTAGAGTCACCTTAAAGAAAAATATTGCATGAATATTGATTAGAATTTATCAAATAATTGGTCAATGGTGGAATCCAAAGTCTCGGTGTCTTTTTTATAATTTGATACAATTTTATTTTAGTTAATTTGAGTCTAAAAGAATCCTTCACAAGTTCGAGAATCGAATCCTATTACCACCACTTTCACTACAATTAAAACTCACATCAGCAACTACAAGAGAATAGTTGGGTCTGGCTTCACAATCCCAATGAAGTCTTCAAGTCGTTAACCTACAGGGTCTCGAGAAGAAACCTAAGGTTAAAGGAGAATCGACTCTAGTTATGCAACTAGTAACACACAGGAGGTGTGGGGATTAGGTTTCCCAGTTGCTAGAGTTCTCTCTTATATAGTTTTAAAATCAGGGTTTGCAATCCAAGTTACCTTGGTAACAAAGCATTCAATAATCACCGTTAGATGAAAAACCTGATTCAACCAAGCTAATATCTTTCAACCGTTAGATCGAACTTAGCTTGTTACACACAATGAAATGTACCCTCATTTAGGTTTATGTAGCCGTACCTAAATGTGTACACCATGTTGGTTCAAAAATAGTTAACCGAGGTTAGCCATATGATTTCTCTCATATCAACCTTATTCATCTTAACCATAACTAGTTCAAATGACTCAAATGAAACTAGTTAATGAGTTGTTCAATTGCTATATTCTCATGGATTATACAAGAACACAATTGAAGCAAAATCGGTTTGATTCACTCAAATCAATACATGAACATTATAGCCATTGTTTGCAAAGATTGCATTCCTTAAGATTTAAATGTTTAAGTTCATGAACAGACCGATTTGATAAAAATAACCAGCTTAAGTATGTGTACGGGTATGCGTACTTAAGCAACCGGATTTTGAGTTTGTTAAGTTTCCAAACTCAGCAGAAATTCTCGGTTCGAAAACTTCCGCCAGTATGCATACGGGTACGCATACTTAAGGTGACTAGTTTAGGAGTTTGTAATTCCCAAACCAAACTGATATTTTTTGTTCGAAAACTTCCGCCAGTATGCGTACGGGTACGCATACTTATCTTGTCTCCTTCACCAATTTTGTATACACACATATGCATACACTTGGCTCCCGGTTTATGGATTTATACACTAATGTGCGAACACACTATATATGTTTATATCCAAAGATGGTTACATTATCAACTCTACATTCCAATCATTGAAACATTCTTCTATAATGACAATATCCGTTTTCACACACTATTAGCATCAAAGCAATTTTCAAGTTATTGAAATGTCAACATGACTTTCGTCACGAGTAAAGATGAATATGTCTAAAGAGAAAGCTTGCCAACACATATTTCGAGAAATATGTAAGCGAGATATACTCAGCGCGAAATCTCAAATGTGTATAGTAGAAAACTATATCGTAATACGACTTATGTCTCAATATAGGAGATAGAGTAGAAATAGACTTTCCAAATGATAGATGAGTTTATGTCTCCACATACCTTTTGTCGATGAAGTTCCACAAGCTCCCCTTAGTAGTTCTTCGCCTTCAAATGATGAACACCGAGAAATCTAAGCTCAACTACACTATTTATGTCCTAGTCCGAGACATCTATAAATATGCTAGAAATCAAGACTTATAGTTATGATCACTAACATTGACAAACATGCTTGAGATAGCAACGCATGCGAGTTTGACCGAGTAATGCTCTAATAGACAGGATTGTATGAATCTGGTTGAGGGTCGTGAAAGCATCCCGCGCTGGCAGTCCTCAGGTGTAATTATCATGAGCCTTTCTCGTGGAAGATGTGCTTCTATTGCATTTGCTGGTAAGGTGGTGACTGCGGTTAAACTTCTAAAACTGAAGGATCCTTCAGTCCCCAAGTGTATCTTACTTTTATTGTATCACCTTGAATCCACGCCTCTGGGATTTGATACAAGATTATTGTACTCTCCCGGATGCGATGCCGGGATGCTTGGAACATCATATGGATGAAGTATTTTGGATAACGAAGAGGTAGAGGTGAGAGAGTTATGTTGCTAGCATGGCTCCCCCGGTGTCTTCAAGAAAAATGTTTCAGCCGCGTCTATGGAGTTATCTCATGAATCTTTGAATGTTGTCGGGGACGGACAGTGGTGAGCATTACCCAGTCGCACTTTTCTTTAGTTACTGAAGTTGTTTTCTCTGAGTAGGCTTGGGATCTGTCTCGGCCTCGTAAAGTGTTGCAGGCGCCTTCCAGACAGAGAGGTGGTGATATCCTTACGCTACACCTTTGAAGAATGGATAACGTTGTCGTGGCTATGGATCTTTGGTTGACCGTGTCTTATGAGCTTTGACAGTGAAGGGATTCCGTGCAGAGCCTCAGTCCCCAAGTGTGTTTTACATGGTTCTATCTTGTGTTGTCGGTGGACGTTGATCATGATAAAGATTTCACCATATTGCATCTGTACTTCCGGTTCTCTATTACTTCTTCCATGAGAGACTAGAATATGGAGAAGTACGGATTACCTTTGTCTGTAGTGGTTGTTGCTATGGTGAACCTCTGGATGGTATCAACAAACGAGCAGCAATTGTTCTTAGCAGCAGCTGTGATCAGAAGAGACTGCATTGTCGTGGGAACAAAGCAGGTTGGCTGGAGATGCATGGGCGTTCATGGAAGCAAAGGGGTTGGCTGGACGTGTAAGCCAGTAAAACTGTCCATGACCACGAGCTTTGGCGGGATGGGATAAGAAGTGGCCACAACTACGAACCTTGGACGGATAATCCTTGACAGGGAGGAGTTGGGGATACGGGCACGAACCTTGGCAGGGAGAGGCGTGGCGGCTACTGACATAAACCATGGCAGGAAGGAGTGGCAGCTACGGGCACGAACCTTGGTAGGGAGAAGGCATGGCAGCTATGGCATGAACCTTGGAAGGGAGAAGGCATACCGGATACGGCCCGAACCTTGGAAGGGAGAGGCGCGAAGGCTACTGACACGGACCATGGTAGGAAGTAGTGGCAGCTACGGGCACGAACCTTGGCAGGGAGAAGGCATGGCGGCTACGGAACGAACCTTGGAAGGGAGAAGGCATGGAGGCTACGGCACGAACCTTGGCAGGGAGAAGGCATGGCGGCTACGGCACGAACCTTGGCAGGGATAAGGCATCACAGATACGGCACGAACCTTGGAAGGGAGATGCGCGGCGGCTACTGACACGGACCATGGCAGGAAGGAGTGGCAGCTACGGACACGAACCTTGGCAGGGAGAAGGCATGGCGGCTATGGCACGAACCTTTGCATAGAGAAGGCATGGTGTCTATGAGCACGAACCTTGGCAGGGAGGAGGCGTGGTGGATATGAGCACGAACTCTGGTAACATGCAAGGCTTTGCTGGGATATTATGGCCCAAAAGAAGGATTCCTCCCTTTAATATAACTCATGTCCGTGAGATTTCTTCTTCTCCTTCTCTCTTTTTTTTCTGGTGAATCAACTCTTGCTTGATTCTATGTATTTGGAAGATCGCCTATTGTTGCTTGCTTGATCGTAAGTGCGACCTTGGTGTATTGGTTTGATGGAAATTTCAGATTCGTGTCTTCTTGCAAAAACGGCCGCAAAATCTTCGTACGATGTCGGAATGAGGTGTTTGTCCTCTCATTCTTTAGATAAGAGGAAGATCTAACTTCTGAAAAAATAATTTATTCATTCGGAGTCCGTTTGGTGGGTGAAAAGCATCTTACATCGAGAATTCAGAACTTTCCAGGAAGAATTCTGTAGGTTTTCAGCTGTCACGTAGTCGAGAGTTTCGGCTGCCATTTATAGCTCATTCATCGGATTGATGTGACATTTTAGAATGTTGTAGAAGACTTCCATACGAATTTTTTGGTATATGTATCACTCCAAGATTCTTCACCAATTAGCGCCAGTTTCAATTCTTCTAGAGGGAAGTGTAAAAACGTCTCTGACGGAGTTCTTGCAAACGACCCGTAACCTTTCTAAACTACATGACATGTCCTAAAACACTTTTTAATGAATTTTTAGGTTTCTAATGGACATTTTTTATGAATTTTATGGTTTGTACTTGAATCTTCATGCCTTAACCATTTTTTGCTAATTTATGATTTTTCAGCGGAGGTACGACCCAAATGGAGAAAGACATGAGGGAGTCTTGGAGATTACCGTGGGTGACGTTGATCATGAAGTGTATCCCCTTGTGATTATATTTTTACGTGTTAGAACCAGAAATAGACTTGGGGGTGTTCCTGGATGGCTCCTTCTGGAGTTGGCGTTGTTCTGGTAACATCTGCTCCGTGAGTGCCTTTAGATATGCGAGGTTCTCCTTCTTGGTGGTATCCGTGCCTGCTTGTGCTTCAATCTAATATCCACCCTTCTTTTTCAAATGGTTGAAGAACTGATTTTGTGACCGAGAGGTTGATCTCCGGTTGTGGTCGCCAATTGTTAATACCCAAAAATCGCTCTTAGGCAAAACAATGTACTGCTGAAGTACTTTCTTTAGGTTCGAAAATCAAAATCATACAAAACGATCCTAAACCAAGATATTGGACATTCACATTTTTCTTCGATTACAAAGAGAGAAAATGGGTTGATCGTAGGGGAGGGAAAGCAAAGAAAGTTTGAGGAAATCAGTGGTGATTGAATTTGGGTGTGAGGTTATTGAACTATGGAAGAAGAATAGCTTGGGAATGATAAGCTTGTTCTCTTCTGAATGGAAAAGGTATTATATTTATAGTTGGAACACTCACTTTTTCCTCGTAAGTAGTGGAGGTTGTGGAGAGATAGAGATATGGATATAGTGGATACTGGTATGGTTATGCCCATGATGTTAGGGAAGTTTCTGGAAACCATAAACCATCATTCCATTACTTAGCCACTTGTTTTAACCGCTCTCAACCGTTGCCACTACTTGTAACTTCCTTACCATGGGATGTTGCCATGCCGCAAGTTGTTGTAAACCACCAGACCAATACCCATAAGTAATTCCCCCATGTAGCATGTTTTGATTTCTCGTAGGAATCATGGATTGGTTTTCTAGTCTTGTCTAGATTGTCACGATATACTTGACTGAGTAATAGCCTAAGCTATCCAGACTTTGTCGAAGTGGCATGGCATGAAGTGACAACTCGGATCCAAGGTTGCTTGTGACTAATAATGAGTTTGCCATAAGATGGCATTGTAATCAGCTAGCAATAATAATACACGTAGATAACATAATGTACCATGTTAATAGCTAGCCAAGTCATGACACGGGCCGCGACCTAGTCGATAGCAAGCCAAGTCGGCATGGACATGGGTGCTAGGCTTGGAGCAACACCGTGTCCATATGGCTATGCTAGGCCTAGAGGCAAGGAGGTCGTAGCCATATGGATTGTCTAGGCGAGGAATGGCTAGGCCGGGCCTGAAGATAAGGAGGCCGTGTCTACTAGATTGGCTAGGCCAAGAGACTAGGAGGCCGTTGCATGGTTATGCCATGCCAGGGGATAAGGAGGCCGTTACTGTGATTAGGCCAGGCTAGGTCGGCTAGCAAGGAGACCCTGGCTGGTTAGAATCCAGGCTAGGCCGGCTAGCAAGGAGACTGCGGCCATGGTTAGACAGGCCGTTAGACAGGGAGGTCGTGACTAAGAGGCAGGGTGGCCGTCTAGGCTAAGCTTAGGGAAAGGTAGCCGTGGGCCAGGCCAAACTGAGAGATAGGGAGGCTGCGGCCTGACTAGCTAGTTAGCTAGCTAGGAATCTAGGCTAGGCCAGACTAGGATCCAAGGAGGCCGTGGCCAGGCCTGAAGACAGGGAGGCCGTGACCATGTTTAGCAAGTTGGCTAGCTAAGAAGACAAGGAGGCCATGGCCTGATTAGCTAATTGGCTAGCTAGGAGATAAGAGAGACATGGCTAGCTAGGCTAGGCCAAGAGATAAGGGGCCCATGGCCAACTAGTTGAGAAGTTGGTGGCCGTGGTCATACATATTAGCCTAGCCAAGTAATTGGTGGCCATGGATATGCGCGGCTAGGCAGTCATGGCCATAGAGCGTTTCCATTAGGTGGCTTAGCCATGAGGTGTGCCCATGATTGCCTAGCTATGATGCGTGCACATGGTGGCATGGCTATGGAGCGCGGCTATGTTGGCGCTGACACTCTGTTTGTAGCATACAAAACATATTCGAAGAAATCAGCCGTGGAAGTTCTGTGATTCGAAGTAATGTTCTAAATAATATGCTTATGGTAGTACTTTTATTCAAAATGACGTAGTAGCTTATCTTGAATATTCATAATTTGCACCATCAGTGTAGACTGACTAATGCATGACAATTCATATGGCCGTACATAAAGTAATGAGAGTTCAGCCGAGTGAAGCTCTAAAATCTTGCAGGCATATTAGAGGCCAGTATGTCCATTAGCTGGATACGCATTCTCAATTCTTTTGCGGAATATGATGTAGAAGTGTGAATCTATAATTCTGATGCCGGGTCAAGAATTCACGCATATTTATAAACATATATAGAATACTGAGAGTTCAGCTGGGTGAAGCCCTAGTACATATATAACCATAGATATGTCTCTAATGCAGGTTTAGAGGCGATTTGTACAAGTTTTTCCCTAGTCAAGAAAACACCATCTACACCACCAAAAACTTTTCTTCCAATTGTGGGAACATATGAGTTTCAGATGTGTCAATTATTAAGTTTTGAGGCTAAACCTAATTACTTTAGGAAATTATAATCGACACATTTGCTTACCACTTTCATTGTGGTCAGCTGTGTGAGTCAAATCTGATTGACTTAGAGGATTCCCAATTATTCAGGTTATTGTTATGTGCTTCTAAGTTTTTAGTTGAATATTTCTAGACTCTGCAACCTGATCTTCAGGCCAACCGATAAAAACTTTTTATCTAGACCCTTTTATAGAGCCTGAACCCGAACAACAACTAGATGTAGTTTTCTTAAACAAAAAAATAGATAAGGGTGTGTTGGATATCTTCTTGGTCTGTTTTAGTTTCCTCTTCTTTTGGGTAACACTTTTTGATCCAGATGACCCACAGTTATTTCGGCTACTGCTATATGATTCTTTAAGGTGACTAGTTCTTCCAATATCTGGCTGAAGACTTTAAACTTATCACTTCTTGGGAGGTAACCCATGCTTATGTGTCGACACGGTAATATCTTTCCTTTTTTCCTTTGCTTCAAGTGGTAAAAGTTTCTCCTTGTTCATGTTTTTAATTTAATCTTTAGAACATTGAGGACAATGTTAGATTTAAGTTTGGGGGTAAGGGAGAAACTTCTAGTGTCACATAGTATCTAGTTAGCTAAGTTTACATACTGTTTCTCACCGAAAAGATGGAAATTCGAATTGCTAGGGATAACATTCTAGTAAGACATTAGAGAAAAAGACATTATTGAGAAATCATAGACACTCAGGAAAGAGAATCTACCTTTTAGAGGGTAATCGTGATGTACCTAACCATCCATGATGGGAAGATAATTAGGCAAGAAGGAAAATGCCAGAAATACAAAGGAACCTCACAATGTAGTCTTAGTTACTAGATTACGACTCTCTCTTAGTAGAAACTTATCATCATCAACAAGCAGAGCGACATCAAAATCTATAAAGAAAGTTGAAACGTTTAAGGTTTATAAGCAACAATAGAAAGAAAAGCAAAATTCAAATTCAAAGTTGAAGACTTAGTTACAAGAAATTACAAGAGCAAAGAAAATCAAACGATGTAAGTTGTTGAAGTTCATAATACCAAGACATTACAAATTGTGAAGATTCAAGTGCTAAAGTCCTTTTCTCTTGGCCATGTGAATATTAATCTTGTTATTACTGTGTTACAAAAAATAAAATAAAAAATGAAAAAAAATATATTTAAATTTTGTTGTTAGCTTTTTGTTCAATAAAGCCATAGGGAAGTAGAAATCAATAAGGAAGTTTCAAGCAAGAAATTGAAGAGAAGAGTTAATTGTCAAGGTTCTACAAGGTTCTGGAGTTTATCATCAACAGTTGAAGCCGAAGAAGACGTTGTTCCTACTGAGCACTATGAGAGTCGAAGAGAGATGCATATTGGTTGCTTTGTTAGTCCGCTTTCCATGTGACACAAGATCTTTCTAGCACTGGTTCAACACATCACACGTAATTTATCCAGCTGTGTGGCAGATGTCCCTCTTATCCTAATCTCTCTCCTAATCTTATCCAGCTGAAAAGCGGATACATCTCATAATGTTTATCTAGCTATATAGCGGATATCTCTTTAACCAGCTGCAAAGCGGATTCTCCCATTTTCTTCATTCAGCTGTAGAGCGGATACCTTTAATTTCTCTTGCATTCTAGTTACTTGGCGATAGGTTTAGAATATGTATGTCCTCATAGCTCTTTGGATACTTGTGACCAATTAGAAGTCAAGGTTTTGTGGGTACACCTCTTATAAACCCTGCCGAGATTATAACTCGGCCACTAGGGCCACCTAAGGGTTCAAAGGCTTGTTGCACACGCTAAGTGCAATCGCGATGCATGCGACAGTGAGTTAGGATTTTTATTTTCTAGATTAGATTTGCTCGAGGACTAGCAAATAATAAGTATGGGGGTATTTGATAGACACAGTTTTGTGTCTTAATTTTCCTCAATGTCTGTATTGTTAGTGCTTGATTTTTATTCTCATTATGGTGTTTTATGTTTGTGTAGGTGTTTTTAGAGAAATAAATTCTTATCGAGGAATCAACTCGAAAAGTTGTTAAAGGCACCCAAGAATCATGTTGAAAACACCCAGAAAAAGTATTAAAAAGCATCCCTCAAAATTGATAAAGGCGCCCAGCATTTCTACTCAGGGCACCCTCATGGCTAATGGCACCCCACTCTGGATAGGAGACGACCCATCTTCTTCGTTCAAAAATTAAATCTGGCGGGAAATGTAGTTTTCTTTCCTGTGTAACTTCTAGAGGAATTTTTGAGAGATTACGTCGGAGATTTTCAGGGGATTTTGAAGAATATTGTTTGCTCACTATGTACAAACGTCTTTCACGTGTTTTGAAGAAGCGAAACTTGGTTATTTTTGGTGTTTGCTGTAAAACAGGGAAGATAATTATATTTGCGAGTCATCTGCTATATATATGGAAGATTGGCATGTGGGATGACCGAACTTCTCTCCAACTAACCGTATTTCGATAGAGCTCAACCACAGCAGACGCCAGAGAATGGAGAGAAGAAAAATAAAAGGAAAGAATTCCTGAGAAGTTAATGAATTGATTGCGAGTTATTTTGGAGATTTCTTTGAGGCTGGTGTGTATATAAACGAGGTTTGGGAGTCCTAGAAGGGGGATGGAGAGTTAGGGATAGGCTGAGGTCGAAGAATCACGCTGCAGGAGGAGTTGCACAGCAGCAGCAGGAAGGACTTGCAAACGACATAGAGAAAGTGTCGTTCTGAAGAACACGAAAAAAAGACAAAATATAACGGTCATTTTTGAACAGTGACAACGACAGAAACTTTGTAACGGCTTTATTCAAAAATTGTAACGTTCATCTTCGTTTAGCAACAGTTCTTTAGGTTTTATTTGTAACAGTGGGTTTTGTAACGGATTTTCACCGTTACAAATCTCTGTTTTCTTATATATTCTTCAATAAAAACACCATTTGGGCTATCGGTTATCTTTTTGAGTGTATTTTCACTATGTGGAGCTAGACCCCATCACCGAGACGACGGAGGAAACTGGATTTCATCAATGTGGTAATTCTATTAGTTCTCTTTATGACTATTTGCACTGTTATTTAATTAATTATGATTATCATTGAATGGTTGCGATTTCCATTGATGGGTCATGCTTATCTTAAATATTTTGATGTCCCATGCTCTAGATTTACATCCATTACTTTCGAAATTTACACTAGGCAATGATTTAGAGTCGATGAAACTTTATCCTATGAGCTATATTGTTTGGAATTGAGTTTTGAACTGCATGAAATTGAAGTCTGGTGGAATCTTGAGTCCCGGTCATCTCTTCATCCTGTGACCATATTTTGTATATATTTTCTTATTTCTAGCATTTTCTATTATTTAAGTCTAAAATCAATCTCATCAAGTTCGAGTTAACGACAACCTTTCTTACCACTATCTAAAATCTGATCAATCGGGATAAAACATTTCAGTTGATATCGACATCTTGTTTTTAGTCGAGATAGTTTAAAGAAGTGCAACAATTTGTCTCTTGGTGTCATATTTATCAAGTCTCTAAGGGGTCTGCTACGAATGCCAGTTTATATATGCCTTAACTTATTCCTTCCAAGCTTTTGACTGACATTATTATGGATTTTGTTATGGGTTTGCCTCAATCTCAAAGAGGAGTGGATTCAGTTTTCGTTGCAGTTGATAGATTTTCAAATATTGATCATTTTATAGCTTACGAAAAGACAACCAATGCGGTAAATGTTGCTCTTTTATTTGATAGAAATGTTTATCGCCTTCATGGTCTTCCCGACTCCATTGTTTCAGACTGCGATTTTAAGTTCTTAATATATTTTTGGAGATTTTAGTGGAAATTATTGCATACGGATTTGAAGTTTAGCATTGCATATCATCCTTAGACGGATGGATAACCCGAGATGGTTAACCGCTCTCTTGGCAGTTTACTGCATAGTTTGATTGATTCTCATACAAAACAATGGGATCGACACTTTTTTAAGCTGAGTTTGCTTACAAAAGATGATGATATCCACAGACCGCCGGATCCACTCTGGGACAGACCACATAGCACCGATACTGTCCCCACTTGACCACCTTGAGGTTAGAGGTATGGGGATTTAACCAAAAGGCCTTGGTGCTATGTAGGGAGATTTCCTTGCTTATATATCACCATATGGAACTTGTCTTCATCCATGTGGGACTATCTTTAGCTATCCCATGTGTGACTCACATGTGTGAATCGAGCCATACAACTCCAACAATCTCCACCTTGGCGAGAATACACACCACCTCTCCACCTCTGTATGCTACCAACCGAACAATGATTACTACCACCGTATGCTCTTAAAACACTACTCAACCGTTTTGAGCTTCCCGGCTCCACCTGCGACCTTAATCGGGTGAAATTCCATAACCACTTCATCCCAACTACTGGAAGCTCCACGTTGCTCTGATACCATTTGATGGGATCCACAGACCGCCGGACCCACTCCGGGCGCGACCGCATAACACCGATATTGTCCCCACTTGACCACCTTGAGGTTAGAGGTGTGGAGTTTTATCCAAAAGGTCTCGGAGCTATGTAGGAAGATTTCCTTGCTTATATATCGCCATATGGAACTTGTCTTTTTCCATGTGGGACTATCTTTAGCTATCCCATGCGTGACTCAAATTTGTGTATTGACTCTAGAAAATTGGTTTCTGAGCTCTGGGTAGAAGAGATCTATAATATCTACGAAGTATGAAATTGAGAAGTTTGATGGAAGGAATGATTTCAATCTATGAAGGCTAAAGATGAGGGCGGTTTTGGTGCAACAAGGTTTGGTGAAAACTTTGAAGGGGAAAACGGCTCTAGAAACAACAATGAAGGATGAGGAAAAGGAAGAGCTCAAAGAGAAAGCACATGGACTAATTTTGTTTTGTTTAAGCAATGAGGTCTTGAGAGAAGTTGTAAGGAAACGACTCCGTATGGGGTATGGAACAAGTTGGAAAAAAGTAATATGACTAAATCCATGACTAATCACCTTTATCTTAAGAAGAAATTGCATACTCTTAGAATGCATGAAGGGATGTCTAATATAAATCATATTGATGATTATAATAAAATTCTTTTGGATTTGGAAAATACTGATGTGAAAATTAAAGATGAAGACCATGCATTGGGATTACTTTGTTCCTTATCACCATCTTATGATAACTTTGTTAATACCATAATGTATGGGAAGACTATAATTTCCATGGAAGACATTAAGGCGGCTTTGAACTCAAAAGAGTTGAACAAAAACGGTATTGATGGTAAAGATAATTCGGGAGATGGGTTGTTTGTAAGAGGAAGATGAAAGCAAAAGGGTAATTTAAATAGAAGTAGATCAAAGTCAAGGTCTGAATCTAAATCAGGTAAATTCAAATGCTTTCATTGTAAGCAATAAGGGCATTTCGAGAAGGATTATTCGGAAAGGAAGAATCTTGAGAAGAATACAAACCAAGACACCTCAAAAAACGTTGAATTAGAAAGTGATGATGGAACGGTTCTCACGGTTTCTACCAAAAGCTCGGATAGTGGGTGAATTCTTGATTTAGGTTGTACTTTTCATATATGTCCTCATTGAGAGTGGTTTTCTACATATCAAGCTCGAGAAGGTAGAAGAGTTCTTATGGAAAAAAATATCACTTGTAAATTGATGAGTGTAGGTACAATTCAAATTAAGATGCATGATGGTGTTGTGAGGACTTTAACCAAGGTTAGGCATGTTCCGGATTTGAGAAAAAAATCTGATTTCTTTGGGTACACTTGATTCAAATGGTGGCAAATATCAAGGTGAAGGTGGAGTTATTTGTGTCTCAAGATGAGGTCTTAAAATCATGAAAGGCACAAGAGTTAATGGTCTTTATATACTGCAAGGTACTACTTAAACAGGTGATGCAGTTGTATGTTCTTCAATTTCAGAAGATGATACTACCAAGTTATGGCATATGCGGTTATGGTATATTAGTGAGAGGGGATTGGATTTTTCGAGCAAGCAGGGATTGCTTTGTGGTCATAAAACTGGTAAGCTTGATTTGTGTGAACATTGTGTCTTTGGGAAGCATTGTAGATCCAAGTTCAGTACAACTATTCATAACACTAAGGGTGTTTTAGATTATATTCATTCTGATCTTTGGGGTCTTTCTCGGGTGGAGTCACATGGTGGTGGTAGGTATATGTAAACAATCATTGATGATTTCTCAAGGAAGTTATGGGTTCATACTTAAGCAAAAAGATGAAACTTTTGTCAAGTTCAAGCAATGGAAGACTATGGTTGAGAAGAAAACTAGTGGGCAAATCAAGTGCTTGAGGACACACAATGGTTTGGAATTTTGAGAGGGTGAGTTCAATAAGTTCTGCAAAGAGCAAGGGATTGTGAGACACAACACAGTCAGAAAAACACCACAACAAAATGATGTTGCAGAAAGGATGAATAAAACCATAATGGAGAAGGCACGGTACATGATCTCCAATACTGGGTTACTAAGGCATTTTTGTGCAGAAGCAGCAAACACATCAGCTTATTTAGTGAACATATCTCCATCGACTGCTATTGAGTGTAAGACTCCAAATGAAGTTTGGACAGGTTCACATGCTAAGTATGAAGAGTTGAAGGTTTTTGGATGTGCATCCTATGCTCATGTGAATGAGGGGAAGATAGAGCCTAGAGAAAAAAAGTGTATATTTCTTGGGTATGGAAAGGGTGTGAAAGGCTATAGGTTATGGTGTCTTGAAGAAATATCAAACAAGTTTCTTATCAGTAGATATATGACATTTGATGAGGAATCGATGTTCAATCCAAAGAATGAAGAACTAAGTAGAAGAGTTGAGGAGAGTGTTGGTGATAAGGTGGATCTAGGTGACCAGCTGGAACTTGAGATACAAGTTTAAAGAAAAAATAAGACTGTTGTTTCTGTGAGGATGATCAGGAAATTTTGCAAGAGCCGTCCCAGGAAGATGAAACACAAGATCATCATTACAATCTTGCTAGAGATAGAGTGGGGAGGGAAATTAGACCACCTCAGAGATATAGCCATGCTGATTTGGTTGCGTATGCACTTGCAGTGGGTCAGAGCATAGATAGGGATGAGCCAAGAACCTATGAAGAAGTAATCGGTTGTGAAGAATCAGCAGAATGAGGAACTTCTATAATTGAAGAAGTTGAGTCTCTTGAAAAGAATGACACTTGGGAGATAGTTACAAGACCTAAGGGACATAATATTATGGGAAGAAAAATGGGTCTTCAAGAAGAAAGAAGGTACTTCGGATGGTTAAGGAACAAGGTACAAGAAAAGTCTTGTGACAAAGGGGTTTACACAAAGAGAAGTCATTGACGACAATGAGGTATTTTCTCTTGTTGTTAAACATAATTCTATTAGAACATTGCTTGATATAGTTTCTTTGAAGGATCCAGAATTGGAACAACTAGATGTTAAGACTTATATGCAACAACCAAAGGGGTTTGAAGTTCCTGGAAAAGAAGACCATGTATGTTAATTTGTTGAAGAAATATTTGTATGGTTTGAAGCAATCTCAAATGCATTGGTACAAATGTTTTGATACGTTTATGTTGGCAAATGGCTATGTAGGAGTAAGTACAATAGTTTTGTATACCACAAGAAACTCCAAGATGGTTCATTTGTGTATTTGCTCCTATATGTTGATGATATGTTGATATCTTGCAAACACATGTCAGAAATACAAAACTTGAAGGTGAATTGAGTAGTGAGTTTGAGATGAAAGACTTAGGAGCAGCAAAGAAGATATTGGGCATGGAGAAACCGAGTTGAAAGAAAACTGTATTTGTCTCAGAAGGATTACATTGAGAAGGTCTTGAAGAAGTTTGGTATGAAAGATGCAAAACCAGTAAGTACTCCTTTGGAAGCTATCTTTAAAATTTCTAGAAGGCAAGCACCTCAAACTGCAGATGAGGTAGAGTACATGTCTCGGGTTCTATTTGCAAGTGAAGTTGGTAGCATCATGTAGGCTATGGTTTGTACAAGGACAGATATCACACAAGCTATGAGTGTGGTAAGTAGATACAAGGGAGGTCATGGGAAGGCTCATTGGAAAGCTGTAAAGTGGATTTTGAGGTATCTAAGGGGCAGTATAGATGTTGGTTTGGTGTTGACAAACACAGTGGTGACTCAACAAATGTTCTGGGTTATGTTGATTTTGATTATGCATGTGATCTTGATAGAAGAAGGTTATTGAAAGGTTATACTTTTACATTGTGTGGTAGTACTATCAGTTGGAGGTTAATTTTTCAAATGACAGTTGCATTGTCTACAATTGAGGAAAAGTACATGGCAGCCGCAGAAGCAGTGAAGGATGGTATATGGTTGATGGGTTTGGTTCGTGATCTAGGCTTCAAGAAAGAGAGTGCGGTTCTGTATTATGAAAATCATAGTGTCATTCACTTGTCTAAAAACCAGATGTATCATGAGAGAACGAAGCACATCGATGTCAGGTATCATTTCATCAAGGATGCCGGTGAAGAAAGAAAGATAACTATGCTTAAGGATCCTACAACTGACAAACCTGCAGACATGTTAACGAAGCCAGTTCTAATTATCAATTTCAAGCGGACTTGGTTGGTTTCAACAAGTGTTGAGAGCCCTTGTAAGGGCTAAGCGAAGACGATGATGGAAAATGATGAATGGTGATAGTATTCAAGTCAAGGTGGATATTTGTTATGTATGCCTTGAATACATGCTTAAAAGGTCTATTTGGGCATGTTCCCTTTGTCTTAGCCCAATAGTTCATTTAGTCTCTTTTGTAACCTAGGTCAAATATAAAAATGCGCTGGGGTTATGTTATAAAAGAGAGAGAAACTTATGTTGTTCTTGAGAGAGTGTAAGGCAAAAAGTGGTCTAGGGTTCTTGAGAGGAGATTTGGGAGAAACCTTGTAAACTTGTTTGATCATCATAGTAGAATCGTTTCGTCGTCTTCGCAAGTGGATATAGATCATCTTGATCGAACCACTATAAATCCTTGTGTTGTGTGTGTGCATGATTTGATTGATTTCATCTCCATTTTCATTTCTTGATTGATTGTGCTAGCTTGAGCCAACAAAGCTATTCATAAGATCACATGGTTCAGTCCCTTCCAGGTTTGTGGGTTTAATCCTCGCTCTGCCATTGATCTCTCACCTGTTCCTGATTTACAAAGAATTCATTCTACTGCTGATGCTTTAATTCAACATTTGCAAGATATGTATACTATTGCATGCCAGAATTTGGTTGCTTCTTCCAATAAGTATCAGTCGGCTGTGGATCGTCATCGTCGCCATGTTAAGTTTGATGTTGGAGATTTTGTTTGGGAAGTAATTACCAAAGGGCGATTTTCAGTTGGCACGTACAATATGTTGGGTCGTCTCAAGGTTGGTCCTTTAGAAATCATTGAAAAGATTAATCCCAAAGCGTACCTTTGAAGTTTCTATGTCATATTTGTATTTCGGATGTCTTCAATGTACGTCGCCTTATTCCTTATTATGGTGACTCATCTGACGACCACCTGCCTAATTTGGGGGTGAATTTCCTCCTTCCAAGGGAGAATAATGTAGTGCAAGACCTGGTTGAATCCTACCTTGAAGAAAGGAAGCGCTAAAACTGTGATCGTTAACCGTTTATGGAAACTTGGTATGAATTTGGTTACATTAATATATGTCAATTAGGAAATAAGATATATGTCAGCAGGCAGTGGCATGATATCATATTCTCTTTATTTTCTTTAGATTTTCTCTTTATTGGTTTAGATATTTTTAATCATCTTGCTTTATTTTCTAGGTCCGACAATCGAATCTATAAGCTATAAGCCTTTATAAAGGCGAAGTCTTTTATGTTTTAGGCATTGTTTGTTTCATTCATTTCGTGGTACTAATGTCCTACACCACGCTCAAACATCCATGATACGTGGAGATTTAACTAAGGGGAGTGGAAAGTTTTGAGATGACACTGACAAGAGACCAAATGATATGACAGGAGACCAAATGACAAAATATCAAAGTTCCAGGCAATAAATAAATCAAATTAACAAGACCGGCTCGTAACTGATGAGCTTTAAAAGATGCTCTTTCGAAGAGGCAAGTTTCATTGAACCATAATGATGAAGGTTGAAGTAGTTTCGAAAGAAATAATCAAACCTTCTTGTCCAACACCCCTTCATCTTAAATCCTTCGACTTATCCTACCTTGATCAGATTGCTCCTCCATCTCAGATTGCTCTTCTTCTTTATTACAAAAGCGATAATGATAACCAAAATGGGATAATTAGTGAAAATGATAGTTCTTGCACTATACTTAAGAAATCCTTGGCAGAAGCGTTAAGCAAATACTATCCCTTGGCTGGTAAGATCATTGATAACAGATTTGTAGACTGTAATGATGACGGGGTGGACTACTTCGAATCCAAAGTAAGTAACTGTCAACTATCTCAGCTTATCCAACTTCCTAATGTGCAAGACCTCGCAAAGATATTTCTTCCGTTTGATCCGTTTGCGGACTCTGATGAAGGAAATTCAACCAAAGTTTTATCAGTCCAGGTTAATGTTTTTGAGGATTGTGGTGGGATTGTCATTGGTTTGTGCATCTCGCACAAGTTGACCGATGCGTGTTCAGTCATCACTTTTATCAACGACTGGGCTAGTATAGCTCGTGCTACTGCTGATCATGATCAGCAAATCAAAGGTCCTCTTTTCGAGGCACAATCATTATTTCCACTCAAAGAGTTCTTAACGGGTTTCAAACCACCCACTGCACCCAGGATAGTTGCGGGAGATGAGGTAATAGTTACAAAGAAATTTGTGTTTGGATCCTCCAAATTGGCAGAACTCAAGAAGAAAGCAAAAATCATCAGTGAGATTGACGATGTTCATGAGCAGCTCAACTACCAGCCGACTCGTGTTCAAGCCCTATCAGCTTTGATATGGAGGTGCTTCATTGATACAGATCAAGCCAAAAACAAGGGAGCTAATCCTACGGAAGTTTACCTTGCACTATTCGCAATAAATTTGAGGGCGAGGATGATTCCTCTATTGCCATTAAACTCCTTCGGCAACGTCACAAGTGTTGCACTACCTATGGTTATGAGTAAGGAGGTGGCCGGTAACAAGAAAAATGATCAGCAGTACTACCCATACTTGGTAGGAAAAGTTAGAGACTCCATAATGAAAATCGATGGAGACTACGTAAGAGATCTGCAAACTAGTAATGCGTTCTTAGATGGCATAAAGTCGTTCTCCGAAAATGGTCCAAGTGCAGAGACACTGATTCTAAGCTTTACCAGTTGGTGTAGGTTTCCAATATATGAAGCTAACTTTGGTTGGGGAAAGCCAATATGGGTAGGTTCTTGTACACTTCCTATGAAAAATGCTGTCTATTTGATGGATACTAATTCATCAGGAGACGGATTTGAAGCATGGGTGAGCTTGAGCAAAGAAGACATGAACGAATTCGAACGTCACCCAGAACTCGTCGCAGTTGTATCCTAGTCAGTAATTCCTCATAATGGCGCTCCATCGGCCCGGCCCTTCTTTCCTGATTGAAGTATTTCGTTTAATTAACTGGTTTTCTTTTGCTTTTGGTGTTTTTATTGTCTGGCAAATAAAATTAAATGAACTTTCTTTTGCTTCAATATGTATCAAATGAAATACTAGCGAGCTGGATGACATCCAGTTATCTGAATGAGCTAACATTTGGCACCAAGGCTTCGTTTTCTTTTTCTTCTTTTCTTTCAAAAAAAAAAAAAAAAAACTAATTTGAGTAAAGAAATTCTCTGATGAATCATGGATGTTTAAATAAAAATAAAATGCTTTTTTTTTTTCTTTTTTCTTTGAGAAGCAATACTACTTTAGGCGGCTTTTATAATGTACTTTTTTCCCCGATATATAGAAGGGGAGAAGTGGAATTCTCTTGAAAAACAATACGGCTTTAAAAGGTTTTTCAAAATGTACACTCTGTCCCTAATGTAAAGGTGCAGAAATGAAATATTTTAATCTCAATAAATAGGGATATATAAAACCAATTTCAATGTGGTTTCTTCCACATATATCTACTTATTAAAGAACATAGGAATTAATTAACTTAATTAGTGCCTACAGTAATTCCCAAGAATTATTACACTTTTTCAGTATTTTAGTGGGTTAAAAACTCTTAGCATATTAATATTTTCTGAATTTTTTATATAAATCTAATTAATCATATTGTATTGGAATTGATAGGGTAAATCACTAAATATTAGGAAAATGGAAATTTTGTGTTGGTGCCTATAAAATGGTATACCTTTGCTATTGGTGCCCAAGTTTATCCAAAGTTGAGTTTGGTGCCCATTAGGTCCTGGTCAAACAGTTGACTAATGGATGACTCGTTGCCCGTTCATACTTTTATTTTTATTTTTTATTAATAATTAATTAATGAAGGACAGTTAGACTCAGATGGTTGGGGCCTTTTATCGAACATGTTGGATGCGTTTTTTTGGTGATGGAGGAATCACGTTGCAGCTGATACTGTACACCTTTTATATCTTCTCCTTCTCTGAAAAATCGAATTGGATCGACATCTAACGATAATAATCATATAGATATTGCAATTACACATTCATTACAAAAAAAAAAAAACAGCCTCTTTGTTTTGTTCCTTCAAAAACTCAACCCAAAACTAAATCAAACTCAATTCTAGATCAACTCATTCTTCCTAAACTTAATTCTTCGAGATAAGAAGATAAACCCTTGCAACCATATTCTGTTCTCTCTCAGCTTTACTCTCTCTCTTTATACTAAGAATCAGAAACAAGTTATCAAATTTCAAAAAAGAAAAATTGCTAAGACTTAGTACAATTTAGTTCCTACATTGATTGGAGTTGAAGTTGATAAGAAGAAGGATCTGAAAAGAAAGGGGGAGTTTGGAAATTTGAGTCAACGAAGAAGAACAAGAAGGAGGAGGTAAATAACCGAACAAAAAAAAAATGAAGAAGAAGGTAAGTATCGATCTTTTGAAGAAGTTTTATCAAAAAAACGAAAAAAAAAAATCCTTTGAAGAAGGTAAGTATCTAGCTGGTAAAATTAATAAATGAATGGAAAATCCTATTTTAGTAGGTCGTTTAACTGTTTTAATTTTAATCTGGATGGTCAACACGGTCAATAAACTGACTGGGGTCAAGGTGTCACAAAAGGACGTGCCAACAAGCAACGACTCCTACCTATAAAGCCCCCTTAGTAATAGATGGGCAGCGTTAGCACGTGCACACAATAGACTACCTAATGTGCGCTCTCCCGCTGGTCGAGTCCATAAATGGCCTCTCTTGTAATGTGGTAGAATAAGGAATGGTTGAATAATTGAAAAATGAGATTATTCAGGAATACACATTGAATGTTGAGATTACGCATTGAGATGCCAAAAGAAAGATATGATGCTTCGCTCTTGACTTCAATCTTCGACTATACTCGTAATAGCAGCGGAACTCAGATGGATTCTACTAAAACATTCATAGATATGACCATAAAGGCGCTTTTCACCGTTACTGATAATCTTCCCAATGCGTTTCTTAGGTCTTTCAGGTATGTCACGTTGTATTCCATATTATCCAGATGCTTATGCTGGATGAAATGCCATTAGCAGTTCTGGCTCCACCAAACTCAAGTTTGGACAAAATTAGGCACCAAACGCAATGGTATACCATTTTATGGGCACCAAACGCAAAATATCCCTTAAGAAATTTATAAATACTAAAAACTTTATTATTCTTAGAGAATTTCACTTCTCTGCATTTGTATAGGGGATAAAGGGAGTAGCTTTTACAACGTGAAAACTACTACCAGACCCATTTTTCTAGATTTTTTCACCGTGAAACCCACAGGCGCAAAACTTCATGCACGCCCCCATTTTCCATAAGAAAATTATTCTCAAATCCATATTTTATAAAATTCTGTTTTTCTCTTTTCTAAAGGAAAAATTACTTCTTCAATTCGTTTTCTTCTTCCTCCCAACTGTAAATCTTCATCAACATTTGAATTATAATTTTTAGTGCTCACTCCCAATGGATCAATGATGGTGTAATTAGAGTTTAAAAAGGAGAGATGTGATATCGGTAAGGTTTCTTATCTCGATCTCTTGATAAAAAGTAAATTTTAGATTTGCATGATTTGTTTTACTGATTCAAAGGTTTTCCTTTTTAGGTTTTCAAATAATTGAAAGTCAAAACTGTTTTTTCTCAGACCTATAAAATAGAACAACAAACAATGATTCTCCGGAGGAAGGTAATCTTCAAACACCCTTCTTCATCACTACTACTTATCCCTCTGCATAATCATCGAAAATGATTTGTGATTCCCACATTTCCTACTCCCATTGCTCCCAACATTAGGTGGCGTCCATGTGGGATTCTCCTTACATAAAAATCATTTAAAAAGCTAAAATCGATTACCTCACAAAAATAAAATAAAATAAAATAGTGGTTTACTTTTTATGTTTACCTCACCTCTGTCTAATAACAAAACCTAAAAATTGTTCAACTCTGTTCGTCCTTTGAATCTAATTCAGTATTCAGTGAATTTTATTTTTCAAAATCTAGGGATATATTAGAAAGACTACAAAATCATGCGACCAAAATAAAATTTAGGTTTCGATTTAAGTATAAGAAAAAAAAGAAATGAAAGGAAAAGAAGAAAATTAATCATAGATTGTTATATTCTACATTGATCTTTTTAATCATTTTTTAAACACTTAGTGATGAGATGTTTATCTCAATCATCTTTGTTTCACTACTTGCCTACCCTCTATTTTATCCCAATTTGATCAATTTTGTATCCTCAAAACTAATCACCTTCTTTATATCAAAGCTTTTGTCAAATTTTCACTATAAGCAACAAAGATTGGAATAAAGCTTCTTTAGTGAAACGATTTCTTATTGTTTTGACATTTTCATTTCGTTGCTGTGAATAGCAACGTGAACTTGGTAGTATAAAAGAATTTGGTAATTTGATTATCTTGGAGTTCATATGTCCTGAACGAGATCAAAAATATTAAAATCAAACAGTTTATTTTAAGTTTTGTGCGATGACGTGGCTTTAGAGATTTTATTCAAAGTAAAAAAAAATCCCACATGGATGCCACCTAATGTTGGGAGCATTGGGAGTAAAGAAATTGGGAGACACAAATCATTTTCGCATAATCATATCCATAACTTATCGTCTTCTCTAAATACATCCCATTTAGAGAAATGTAGTAATTAATAACTGTAACTCTGGAAAAATCGAGAAACTAGATGATTCTTTGGATTACTTTTACATTATGATTTCAACGATTCCATTGCCATCTAAAACTGCACTCAATCATATACTTGGTTCAGTATCTAAACTTGGATGTTATTCAGATGTAATCACAATGTACACGAAGATGAATGATATTGGAGTTCAACTTTATTTTTTTACATTGCACATTTTGATTAATTGTTGTTGTCAATTGAAGGAAACTGATTACGAGTTTTGTTTGTTTGGTGAGATTATTAAGAGGGGTTATGATCTGGGGATAATCACGTTTGGTTGTTTGATTAAAGGATTGTGTGTTTGAAAGGGAGGATTTATGATGCTCGTAAACTGTTTGATAAAATGATAGAATGGGTTACTTCTTAATGTTTTAAGACACTTGTTAATGTAATATTGCTGCATATAATTTTTTTTTAGCGGTTGCATACTTGCATAATCTGTCATGCAGCTTCAGAAGTGGTTGCATAACCTCTTATGTAGTCAAGAAAATGATTGTATAACACGTTATGCATCAAAAATTTTTTTTATTAAAACTGAAATCAACCAATAAAGATAACTGCATAACCTGTTATGCACCTGTAAAAATCTCCGCATAACCTGTTATGCAATCGAGAAAATGGATGCATAACGCATTATGCAACCACTTTTTTGCTAGCACTAAAATAAAAAAAATTACTGCATAATCTTTTATGCAACCGAGAAAATGAATGCATAACCTGATATGCATTCAAAAATATGGCCACATAACGTATTATGCGCTGACTTTAATTGTAAGAACTAAAATCAACCAAAACAATGGCTGCATAACTTGTTAGGCAACGACAAAAATGGATGCATAACATGTTATGCAGCCAAGGAAATGACTGCATAATTCGTTATGCGTTTTTTTCTTTCTTGGAATGTTCTTTTTTAGGCATATATATCATTTTAGTGGATGCATAACCAAATTAATGGATGCATGAACAAAAATATGACTAAATAAGGAGTTACGCATCCTTTGCGGTTACCACATAATTCGTTATACATCGTTCTTTTTCTTTTCTTTTTGGAATGTTTGTTTTGAAGTATAGAAATCGCTTTAGTGGTTGCATAACAAAACTAATGGATGCATAAACAAAAATATGGTTGCATAACGTGTTATGAATCTTTTATGGTCTCTGCATATTGTGTTATGCATCTTTTATGGTGGCTGCATAATGGTTATGTATTAAGTTTTTGAAAAAAATTCCTAAAAGAACAATCACCTATGACTTTTTCGTAAAAAACTTGCATTTGGTATTGTTGTTTGTACTCATTGTGTAGATCTCTTAAAAGCTTTCCAACGAGATAAAATTTGTTAAATTCTAAGGAGCAGATTTTAAGATGTGTTATATTCTAGTTTTATTACCAATTATACCCCTGAAAAATTAGGATGCATAATGAGCTATGCAGACATTTTTCATAATTTCAAATAATCATGTGTGTCACCGAAACTGAAAAATATTTTGGGTCTGACAATAAGAAAAATATTTTTTTGGGGCCGTAGCCTAATCTCCCCTTTTACAACCTATAAAAAAAATTATGAACCCAGTTTATCTTATTAAATGATGGGCTCTTTTGCCTGCGCCCCCAAACTGTAATCGGGATTTAGGACGGTCCCCAAGAAATAAATTAATAAACTTATGGACCAAAACTAATATTTTCCGTCCAGATGACAGTTAAATGATTCACGTGCTTCACGCATGCCATTTATCTACACCTCCTTAGATTCTAACACCCCTTAATTATCACCTTCCTTGACTACACCAACAGATTTAACCTTTTCATATGTGAACAAATTGAAACCAGTTGGTGGTTCTGTAAATTTCCCTCTCAATCAGTAATTAAATGCTATCAGATCCAAGGTATACGTCCTGGATTCAATAGATTAAATAAAGATCAAATTTACATATGCTAACTTATGATTTTATTCAAGTATTCAAGGTGGATTAAATTCCATACCTAGAAGAGAACAATCATCTTCAGGAGCTCGTATTTAAATCATTCCTCATTCTTTGCAAGAACATCAAGTTTCTCACAGGCGAATCACGCATGAGCATGAACATGAGTTCAATAGAAATCTTATTTTTCTTATGTTCTTTTGAGAAATAACACATAATTTCGGTGATATCATATGTGTCAAGCATTTGTGATTAAGACTCAATATCGACCATTGAATCTTCATCCATCTTGAACAGAAAATTTTCCTCTGATAATTCGATATTGTTTCAAGAAGTTTTATATCAAGGCAGAAACTTTTTAACAAGGTTTCTGAAAGAAAAATACTATAAATATTCTAGTATTGCTTGATATAGAACGTGTTGACAAAAACCAAAAATCATAAAGAATATCAGTAAAATAATTCTGAATAATAGGTTTTCCAGAAATACAGTATTTATATATTAGGGATATTATAATATATTTATCACGAATATTCTTATTCTTGCATGACTTGCATTTGATAAATTCCAAGTGTGAGAAAAGTCTCAAAATATTGCATATACTTTTGCGTTCTTTGAGAGATTCCTCACTTATTTGAATATTGAACACAAGATGAGGAAGTTCGTTACGACATGACTATGCAGTATTGAGATGTGCTTTGAATAGCTCACAAGCACAAGTGAGTAAGATATTTTACCATTGTCAATAATACTCTTTTGAGTAAATTGGCATCTCTAGAAATTCCACATTTTGAATGACTTCTTAAGCTTGTTTCGCAGCTTTGAAAGCTAAAACATTCGTTACCTAGTTTCCTTAACAAACTTATCCCAACGAGAACATGTTTGTCATTACGATTCGTGAAACCTCAATCTTTGAACCGACTATGATCTTCAAGATGATTTATCATCGTTTGATGCTTAGAGGTCATGTTCTGGAATTGATTCCTTCTTCTTTTCATATATCCAGATCTTTGGGATTGATAAGTCATACACAGATGATGTTTTGGATGCTTCCTATTTTGTCTGGATCTTGAAGACAACATCTGAGAGAATCGTTTCTTACAATTTGTAAGAGTACTAGACACATGGTCAAAAACAAAATTAAATGATTACTTGAGCTCATTGAGTTGTTTGTATTTAGTCCGATTTTTACACCATTTTGAACAATGACCCTTTTTTCTATGATAAAAGCAGTATAACATGTGCTTGTTAGATACTGTTTTTGACTATGAACAATGGTTGATGAATTATATTTTGAAATATTCTCCGGTTGATCATTACAGTTACCGGATGAAGTATGACTATTTGATATCATATTTTGTGAGTCGGCAGAACAATCTCTATCTTTAGAACCACAAAGTCTTACACCTTGTTTGTTTGCAGCTGACTCGGCGTCTAGGTCTGAGTCAACCCCTGACTCGCACCGAGTCAGCAATTAGACTGTTTGGTTTCCAATTTTGGTAACGCCTGACTAGGCGTCTGAGTCAAATTCAACCCTTGACTTGACCCCCTCGAGTCAGGAGTCATATTACCCCTTTTTAATGAGAGTTAACATCTGAGTCGACCGAAAAGGCTAAAATGTCCTCGACCTTTTAAAATTAAAATGTCATTTTCTTTCTCATTCTTCTTCGTTCTTCGATGGAATAACAAATTGGGAGAACGAAAAAACCCTAGATCACCTTAATCTGTCTCAGTTGATCTTCTTCATCTTTCTCAATTCATATTGTGCATCTCGTTCAACAATTCAACTCATCTTCTCCATCTCTCAAAACGCATCTGAGTTTTTTTTTTGAAGAATCATCAATTTCAGTGGATGAGATTTGGGAACATGAGTTTTTCTTAATTGGGAATACGGGTTTTATGCTTTTGCTGTGATTGTTACTTTAGTGGATGAGATTTGGAAACATGGGTTTTATTTCTTCTAATTGAGTTCTTAAATGGCTTTCAGGGAGAAGGAAGAGGATAAAAGCTGTGTGAAGGTACAACTTTATTCCATATATTGTTTGCTTAAGAAATCGGGTATTCATATTAAATTATGGTCAGTTTTTATGGGTCAGTTAGTTTGATGCCCTAAGTTTGTTAGCATCTAGTTGTTTGTAGAAATGCCTAAGAGAGAAATAAATCAAGTTTTTGAATGACTGTTTGCATCTTCAGCTACCAGCAGCTTCTCTTTCAACACATTATAATAAAAATATTGCACTTTTACTATTTCTAAGGATATTTATGATTATGTACTTCACGTATTCTTTCATACCTGCGCGGTGTATGTAGTGCATAAAAAAATAACTTACTGACACTGCCAGCAGGCCCTATAACTAATCCTAACTAATGGTATGTATATGCTAAAGTTAGATTATGTGTGGGTATGTATATGCTAAAGTTAGATTATGTGTGAATATGGAACATATGCAGTATGGTTATTATACTTATACAATAGGGATGTAGGTGATGCTTGCATATACGTTTGATGGGAATGGGTCGCCGAAAAATTGTTGTTAGAGACACTTGAGCCTATTTTCTCTGTCTCATTTTGGTGTATATCTTATTTGCAAATTTTGTTTCTAGAATGTATCCTTAGCAATGACTTCTTCTCCTTCCCCTGTGCATAACGATATGATTTTCTATGGTCATGAAAAGCTTTCATATAAACACGTAATCAATATGGAGATCAACGAGACCTCACAATTGTTGGTGCTGAACACTATTTGTATTCTTATTTTAGACCCTAGATTATTTTGGAATTTTTTTAGGTAGACTTATAACTTTGGTAAGTTGTTGGTGGTTTGAGTTTCCATGAATTGTTTTCCTCTATTTGAATTAAACAGATGTCAGTTTCTTTGATTCTCATTCATTTTCTTTTAAAATTCTTTCTCAACAGTAGGTGCACTTGGCGGAGTGCAGCAGATCCAGTAGTATAGAGAAATGGGTTTTGCCCACTTATTCTCCACTAATCCAGTAGTACTTGGGCACTGGAGTAGACGAGTAGTGGCTTGTTTTGTTGTCGAGTGGAAATCGGGATGGATATATGATGCATGTATATCTCGACCAACTTTTGCCTCACAACGAGGTATGTGCTACAGTTAATGATGTTTTCTCTCTAAATGCTTCATGCTTGATATTTGATTACTAGGACTAGCAAATTGGTTGTTACCAATGCTATAACATGCTACTTAATCCCTTTTATTTTGGTAGTAGCATTGCTGGTGAATTGTCTAGTTTACATACTTGTCGAGTTTTTATTTGATATCTTTCGTATGAGTATGCAAAATACCTGTCTAGCAACCTCCTTAAACTTGATAAGTGAGTATATTTTTCTCTGCAGTTCTTGAAGATTTATTAATGGTCCTCAGCTATTGCCAAACAAAATGCTTTTGCACCATCTGAAGGACCATTGCCAAGTAGTTCATATGTTGCCCAAACTCCTGTTCCAGGGAATCCTCCTCCCTTGAATGATGTTTGGTAGTCAAAGACTGCATGGTGCTGCTATGTTGCTTGCTCCTTATTGCCCATTGATGTCTCTGTTGTACTAAGAGGGCCTTATTGGTTATTCATAGTTCACTTCGCGGGACAGTTCGATCTGTTTTTATCTTTTTTTCTGCAAAAAGTTTCTAGTGAATGAAAGCAAATAAATGTATCTGTTCCCTTTTTAGTTCAAGGTTATAAATTAAGTGAGTAAAAAAAGTGATACCAGATAACCCATTCTATACAAGGGTATTTTATGTCCAAAAAAATTCAGTCAGCTGAGTCAGGTCTGACTCCCAAAACAAACACATTTTACGACTCAGACCTTAGTGAGTCAGGTGATTCCAGTTAGATCCAGACGACTCAGATGAGTCAGCTGCAAACAAACAAGGTGTTACTTTAGATCTTACTCTCAAGTTTTCTAATTCTTCTTCAAGTTGTATGATTTTCAAAAGATCCCCAAATAACTTAGGTTCGGTTTCAAGAAGTTGAATCCTCAAGTATTCTTCCTGATCCTTATTCTTAGAGATTCAAGTGGCCATCATGTTATCATTTCGTTTATGATATTCAAGTTTTTCATTAAACAGTGATTTCCCATGTGAAATGGTTTTTACCAAAGAATCTTTGACAACATCCTTTTCTGAGAGACGATTGATTTATCTTTTACATTATGATTTTCAGTAATGATATAATCATTGAAAATATCAATCTCATCACTGTCTTCCTAATCTGAGGTGTATGACACAAGTGTTTACTTTCTGATCCAACATATTTTCATTAATCATACATCATTTGGATTGTTCATTGAACATGTTAACAGTACCTGGGAGTCGAAAAGGAGTAGAAAACCTTTTAGGATGCACATACACAAGATGTTTTAGTGATCATAGATGTCTTACAAGTGTTTATGAGAGTCATAGCAATGCTATAAAAAAAAGTTTTTGAGCATTTTCTAATATTCACTGGGATCGCTGGTGAAATATTTTGTGAACTGTTAGGCAGTTCATGAATCCACGATGCTACGGTTCATGAACCGTTCAACGACTCATGAACTCAAATGGCAACGGTTCGTGAACAAGATTCGCCAACTGTTATCGTTTCACCAATTTCAGATCACCACAATTCGTGAACTGGGTTGGTGAACTTTCGTATTCAGAACCTTATGGTTTGCGAACTGGGTTCACCAACCTACCTATATTTCAAACTTCAGATATCTATGGTTTGCGAAGTGGTTCTCCAACCTACCCTTAGTCCAAATTTCAGTAGTTCTGAAACTCTGTTTTGATGTTTGTTACCTTCCCATTTGCCTTGGATATAAATATCATTACTTGGGAAATTTTCAAATAATCCACAACATTAGTTCTTGCACAATAAATTGTTTCGAACTAAGATTTCTAAGGACCAATGAACATCCATTTCTTAAATCATATTTCGAGATGTTTAACAAGACAAGCTTGACTCGAAATTTCTTCTTTTGCAATAAATCTACTGGAAGCCATACGACATAGTCTCAATATGAGAGAACGGTAAAGCTTGTGAGTAAATAGAATGGTTGAGTTTTCACATACCTTGTTGATGAAGTCTTCCAAATGTCTTCGTTGATCTTCAGTCTTCGAGGGTTATTTAGCGATGTTTGATACCCAACTACCAACTTCTATACCTAGTCCAAGACTTGAGTTAGTAAACTAGAAATCTAGATATACTTTTGTTCATTTAACATTGACAACAAGATTGAGATAGCAAAACCTGTGAGTTTGACCGAATAGTGCTCTAACAAGGCTAAACCGCTATCCTCAATCACCAAGAGGACGAACTCCCTATCATGTATATGCCACCGTGACACTTCCATTAGTCTTGATATTGATAGAAGGGCTCAGGAACACACATTTATAGTTTTATCACGAGTGAAGACGCTTAACATCCACAAATTATTTGTGGCGGCATATATACTGCAATATTAGAAGACATCAAACTAGGTACCGATGGAGAACGAAAGATTTTATATGTTTTTGAACAATCTTAATTGAAATTTTATCTTTTCTAGGTAGTTTTACAATTTTATAGTTTTACGGACACTTCGCGTTGCATTCTTTATCTTGGTCAAGGTTTAACACTATAGGTTTTCCTTGGCAAGGTTTTTAACGAGGCAAAAAATGCAAGTCCAATTTTTTTTCTTCAAAGTTTTTAATTTAATTTCTTATGTATTTTTATGAAGTTGATGATTTGGGCTCACATTTTAGGCATATCCATGATTAAGGTAACCTTTAATGGGCTAGTTCAAATCACTTAGCTGATTTATATTAATATAAATTGATTTATTATGTACAAAAAAAAGAAGAACAATAATAAAATTGTAATGTTAAAAGTCATCAACTCTAAGAACATCTTCAACATCGGGTGTAAAAAACCCTACACAGAAGTCTTAATAAGACCTTTATTTAGGAGAATTTACACGTGTAACAAATATAGGACCCCATAGCTAATAGATGATCTCCAATAATATATTGTTTAACCCTTAAATATTTTATGCATGCATCAACGTAAGGGACCGATATTATATACTGCTGGTGAGTAAGAAAACGGACGCACGTGATTGTCCGATTGGTTGGAAGGTACGGAATAACTTAAATAATTATTAAAAAGAAATAAAACTATGACATGCGGGTCATTCTGGAAGTCTGGTTAAGACTTTCTTTAAAACTTTTATACTTATGGCATCCCTCCTACTTTGTATGACATACCGTTGGAAATAAATTGATTTTACGTGGGGTCTATAACCCTAGGTGTGATATAATTACTAATAAAAAGATCTAAACTATGGGTTGTACCATATGACTGCATCCCTGCACCTTGGTTTACCGTGGCTATAACCTGACTGTTAATCTGGCCCAAAACAAAAATATGTGTACTTATTATTGAAGACTGTTTTGCGGCATACTCACAAAATAGACGCAAAACCAATAATCCCCTATCCATGCCCTTATCATTTACAATTTACATTTTTTAAAAAACTTTTTATCAATTTCTTTAATATTATTTTTATTAACTTTTTTATTTGAAAATAAAGGGTTTAATTTTTCTAAAGTGTTTCTTTATTTACATAACAGTCATAATTAAAAAAAAAATTAAAAAAATTTAGAAAAAATAAAATAAAAGAAGAATAAAACGTAAAAATGAAAAGATAATTAAAAAGGTAATTTAAAAAGAAATAAATCTTTTAGAAAATAAAAAAAAAAAAACTTTTTTAAAAAATTAAATGAAAAATTAAAAAATAATAATAGAAAAAAATTAAAAGAGTAAAAAATCAAGGCCATCTAAGTAATTTAACTAGCCTGAGACACCCATATCAACCCACACTAGTTAGGGTAATCATTTTGTATGTTTCAAAATATTTGAGTATGCCTCAAAACAGTAGGGATGAGCAAAAACATCCAAATCCGTGGATTATTCCCAATTTGATCTGCATTTTTGCGGGTGGACACCCAATCCGTTTCTTGACGGATTGGACGCGAGTGAATTTTCAAAACTGATCATTTCACGGGTTGGATGTGGGCGGAACATCACTCATCCATTGTCGTTGGACATCCAACCCTAAGAATAATGTTAATATTATACATATATGAAGGTTATTATACGAAATTGGCAGATGACATATATAATTTCCTATTGAAATGCATTGAAGTTTCTCAAAGATATTCCGAAAGTATCAATTTTGGATTGACCGGAGGCCCTCATGTCAATAAAAATTATAATTTTGGTTGTCGGAAAGACATTATATTATTCATCCTATTTTAATTACTTATAATTCTGTAATCAAAGTTTTAAAACCAAGTTATATTACTCATATTTGACATTTACTTGTATCTTTTTTGAATCCGCATCCAATCCGCTCATATGCTCACCCGCGGGTCTCAAATCCGCCATTTATACGGATTGAACACGGATGATACCAAATCCGCATCCACCAATCCGATGCTCACCTCAAAAAAAAAAAAAAAGGTCTTCTTATTACTTACAATTGGTTTGTTTTTGTCTTTAGCCCAATAAGTAGAATAATTGTAACCCACATCATTATGAGCCAGCTGCTATATAGAAATGTGCTTGTTGACTAAAAGCCTTAATATTGACCAAGCCCACTTAGTCACGATGAAGTCATTGCCCCCACCCTTTCCATGGTAGCAGTTGATCAAGAAACTTCCGCGATGGCTTTGAAAAATAGTGGTGGTACATTCCCCTCAAGGTTGTTAATTTGAAATATTGTATCATCTGGTTATCTGATATCCTCCACTGCATTATTTGCCCTGTAGAGTTGAACTAGTTTGTAATGTGGGGTACTTCTGCTAGTTTGTAATGTGGGGTGTACTTTGAGTTGAACTAGTAGTTTATTAAGTTCCTCAAATCATGTTTAGCTTTATTCATTGAAACTTTGGCGTGATATTATAAAAATTAGTAAGTTAATACAACCACCTTGGTGGCGGTAGGTAAATGCTATATTAGCTAACATGTTTCTTTCAGTTGCGAAGTCAGCTTAGTTTGGTGGTACCCAATTAAAACAAAGATTAGGAGTTTTCGTTGATTATAGTACTAGGGGGTTGGTGGTAACCGTAACACATTTGACTCTTTTTTCAAACTTACGTTTAACTATATGATTCTTATTCTTCTTTAGCTGTTACAATTATATAGTTTGTCCTGTGTTTATCTGAGTTGATCTCAAGATGACATGGTTGTAATTGGTATAGAAAAATCAATCAAGTTGTGGCTGCCTACGTAGGAGAAGCTCGTTATAATATCACATCGATCACTCGTATCGTAGATTCCAAATAATATTTTATGTGGGTTGAAACTGCTTAGCGCGGATGGTGAGATACAAAATGTTAGTGGAATGCGATTCTTATTAACTTATGGATGGAAGTAACAATCGAGTCAATTGACGATTTAGTTTCAGGACCAATTATGTTAATTTTTAGACTAATTTTTTTAGTGGTTCTAAAAGAGTAAAAGGCACTTATGATATTCGTCATTTCTACTTATTCACCAACCAACAAAGTGATTTTACAAGGCACTCATAAATGCTTTTGAAAGGCATTTTCGAGGCACACAGATGAAATGATTCAAGGGATGTGCTACTGATTTGATACCTGTATCAGAACATCTCGAGAGCGATTCGTCAATGAATCACTAGGACAGTACATTGAACTTTGAACCGTTCAATATCAGTTAAAAGTTCTGCCTAGTTTGGGCCTAGTCTACTTATTTGGGGCATGTTTTTTTTTTTGTTTTTTTTTTTTTTTTTGATAATCAACCATTAGTATTTCATTTCATTAAGAAACGTTTACATGATGGTTTTCAAGAAAAATTAGTACATCATAAACTTGAAACAAATACAATAAAAGATGCAAAGCGTAAATAAATCGCGATGAGAAAGAGCGATCCACATCGGTAGCACCCAAATCTTGTACGGAAAGATTGGAGAAGGAACGGTTCGACCATTTTGATTGATTTTCTTCTTGGAAAAGAGATCCTCCTATTAGAGAGGATTGATTTGCCCATAAACTCATGTTTAGCGAGAAGCCCGAAAACTCTAGATCTATTATTCTATTGAAGATGAACTTGATCTTGCCTCCGTCAAATCGCCCGATGCACTTGTATCTAAAAAACCCGAATCACGAACAAATCTATAGAAAGAAACACTATAAATGTGTAGATAAAATCGCTCTACTAGCGAAGAAAATAATCGCCCTAATAGCGATAAAATTATTCAAAACGTAAAATAAAACTAAAAACAAAAATATCTTTGCTCAGAGCTAGCCCCTTTAGATCTAGCCCCTAAAGAGACTATATCTGAGCAAAGGAGGAAGAAGATGATAAGTTTTCTTCAAGGTTTTTGAGAAGGAAGAGAGAAGAAAAAGATTTTGGGGCATGTTACTAGATGATAAAAAAGGTCATTAGAAATAAATTTCACACGACCCCTTATCCAACTATTCTCTTACTACCTATTTTATCCTTGATTAATTAACGTTAATTAATCGTATTAGGTGTTAATTATATTTTAGATGTGAGATCAACTAATGTTAAACCGATCTTCAAAACATCATACAACTTAAAAAAATTGATTATTTTTTTCGAAAACACTACCCAGAATTGGTTTACGTTCATGCACTCGTAAACCTATTCTGGGTTGGTGTTTTTGAAATTAACAGAGGACTTCTAGAATCATTTGAAGTATGCATAAATAAAATCAGATTCCTATAATCGGGGTTTTGTATGACATATATAAACTGATTAATACCTTTCATAAGAAACTTTTTTTCATTCATTTCATATATGCTCATTTTCGTAGGAATCACGGATACACTTAGCACATGCATCAAGCCTTTGAACCCCTAGACAACCCTAGTGGACGAATTATAGTCTCGTGAGGGTTTATATAGATCTACCCACAAAACCTACACAAAAACTTCTAAAACCATCAATCTTCGTCGGAGGAATCTGAGTCCGATTCACCCACCAAAAGTCCGGGGCATACTCCGAAATTTTGGATACCATGAAGTGATAGCTTGCATCTAATGTGAATGCTTCTCCCTTTTCTTCCAAGTAGCGCGCTTTCACGACTTCGTGCTATAAAAACTTACTTTGTTAGTGGTTTTTAATTGGAAGATCAAACCACATGGATTACGTAAAATAAACCACAAAAACACTTACAAATTTTTCAATGGACAAGCTAAAGTGGCTAGCATTCAAAATCTGATGTTGGATAGATAAATAAGCAAGTATCGCACTTTCGATGACTTTGTGCCTATCATGGATTTGTTGAACGCTTCTTCCATTCGAATTCCCAAAAGCTTGCCTATATTTGTTATGTACCTTTGTCCAAAAGGTTTCGGCATCTACCCTTGCGGAGGACTGATTTTTAGTTCGAGTTTGGCGTACCATGCTTTGGTGATTGCCAAATCTTCAGCAGAGTCAAACGATGCCATTTCTTGTATGTGGAGGTATGAAATGAGTAGTTGTGGAGTAATGGAGAGAATGAGCAATTTTGTGGCAAATGGGGTCCAAGGATGAGGTTCCTATATATAGAGAAAGACCCCAACGACTAGTTTTTTTCGAAAATAAGTGAAATAATTTCTCAAAGGTCCATATAATCCGATTATGTATTTATGCCACCAAGAATCGGTCTTTATGTTAGCCAATATAAACTAATTAAAAACAAGTAAAAAATTTGAATTTTCACCGATAGTAATCGGTTTATATAAATTCACATGTGATTCGATTCTAGCAAGAAAAAGATACAGAAAAAACCGCATAAACCAACAATAATCGGATTATAATGCCCCCACACATAAACCGATTTTTTAATGACCCTAAACAATCGGAATATGTTGACATGTCGAGTATCCCGATTGTTTGCTTGTGTTTGGAAAACTAAATTATTGAGCATGCATAAACTTGTTTTACAATATACATAATTATAATTAAAACTTTAAGTGCATTAAGTTCAACACCAGGATCATCCAAAATATGAACCTTAACCATCCCAAAAGAGTGTCAAAACTTAAAACTTAAACAACCAAGTCTTAAAACCTTAAACTTTTAATACCTAAAACTTAAACTTAAAAACTTAAACTTATAAATCATGGAGCACCAGCATCAGGAGCAGCAACACCAGGAGCATTTGCAGCTTCTGCTTCAACAAGGGCTTGAACTTCAGCCATTTCTTCAAACATACCTTCCAAATATCTGTCGCGATCCTTCCTAGATGAAATCAAATCCCTCCTTCTCCTTGCAAACTTGATGACCTCATGGAGCTCTTCCAGTGCAAGACGAGTCTCACCGTCATAGGCGAACTTGTAGAGGCTTCTTTGTGGCACGCGTTGTGGTACCCTGTGAATATCCTCCTGGGTGAGATCTCGAGAGTAAAATTCTAGGTGTCCAAAGTCCATATCTACAAAAAAACAAAAATCTAGTTAACAATCAGTACATAGGAAAAACATATGTAATCCGATTGTAAACACAAAAACACACAGGAATTTCAAACATTGAGAATCGGTTTATGTGGTACATATATAAAAACCGATTGTGAAATGGAATCGGAAGAGACAATTCACAATCGGTACGTTAACAAGCAAATAAAATCCTATTGTGGAAACCCAGAATTCAAAAGAATTTAGTACCCAGAATCGGGTTATGCTAATGCACTTATAAACCGATTCTAGTGATGTCTTTTCATATTACGATTCAGGACCCAGAATCGGTCTATGCTAATCATCAAATAAACCAATTACTCATCATGCTCTTCATAGCTGAAGAACAAAACCTAGAATCGGTTTATACGATATGTCAGCATAAACCGATTCGGGGTAGATCAGAGATTTTGATTTTTAAAAATCGAAGATTTAAACATATCAATCAATGAAGGAATGCAAATATTAGAACGATTTGATAGAGATTTACCTTTTTCTTGGTTGGCTCGCAGATCGTTGGAAAAGAGGATCAAAAATTAATTTGATTAGGGTTTTGAGAATTTGGAAAGATTAGGATGAAAATAGAAAGTTTTTTTGATTTAGGTTTTTTATGTTTTATGATTTTACGGAAAATGGTAAAGATTAGTATTTATATGGGTTAGTATTAAGAATTAATTTGGGGGTAAATTAGACTTTTTGAGAAGTTTGGCATCCCATAGCCATTTGGTAGAGTTGGGAGAGAAATTTGATAGGCCCCAAATAATTGGCCTAGGCCTCAATTTAGCCAGGTTAAAAATATGGATTTCAATATCAGTTAATAATGAATCACTACGACAGTACTTCTTCAATGATACTCCCTCCGTCCTCATATAGAAGGAATTCGCTAATTCCTTTGGAATAAGAAAAAATATGGACTTTATAAATATCTGTCAGTTTTCCTATTATACCCATTATCTCATTCCCAAGACAAGAAACATTAACTTATTTGTTGTAATACCCATGGATAATAAATAAGGGTATATATAAAAAAGGTAAGGCTGCATAAGAACAGGCCCAGAACCGGTGTACCGGACAAGAATCGAAAAAACCGGCCCAGAAACGGTGTATGCGGTACAGGAAATTGGATTGAAAATGAGAACCGGTAGAGGAGTGGGTACAGGGATTGGTTCCATACCTATTCCCGGCTAATATCGGACCAAAAAAACTGGTGATTAATAATCTTTGATATAAATTATCCTAGCCATTTATTCTAGGTCTCATATACCATCATCTTTTCTATTATCTTTCCTATTCAGCTTTTCTCGTTCTTCTTTTTCTTTCTCCTTTGAACTGAAGTCTGAAGAACAGGCTGAAGAGAAATCAGTTCACTAGCACCACCACCTTCTTATTCACCCCCACCACCACCTTCTTCTCCACCACCACCACTTACCATCAGCGAAGAGAAATCAGTTACTTCTTCTACTTCCATCAACAACAATAAGTCAAGGTAATTCACTAATCTGACTTTGGGTAATTTGTTTGATGAACTTTGGAATTTTAATAATTAATTGCATGATTGAATCTGATCTAGGGTTTTATTTAAGATGGATTTGGATTGATTTGTTGTTGCAGGGAAATTAGGGAATTGAGTTGTTAAATTGCTGATAGAGGATGAGAAGAACAAGGAAGAAGAAAAATTGAGAGTTTAAACAGTGTGTTGATGGGTATTTTGGTTTGAATCTGTTAGTCGTGATTGGACTGTGGTTTATTTGAGTAACAAATGGAAATTAGGGTTTTTAGGGATGATTTGTGTTGAAATTGAAGAATTGGGTTACGATGCTTGTATTGAAAGAAGCAGGAGATCGAGATTGTAACAGTTTTGGGGTTGAAATGGTAGCTTGTTTGGCTTGAAGTTGGTGGTGATGAGATATGTGCGACTGGTGTTGGTTGGTTGCGATAGAAATTAAGGTTCATAGGGATGATTTGTGTTGATATTGAAGTTATTGGGTTCCGATACTTGTTAGTTGTGTATGTTACATTGTGAAAACATTGTTAATATGATAATTAGGGTTCTTGCTGCTGCTTTCATAGTTGGTTTGATTGTATTGATTATTAAAACTATATGTTTTGTGATTTTGGATCCATTTTTCTGTATATTCTGAAAACATTTTTGTAATAGATAATAACTCGGTATTGGACTGGAACCAGACTGGTCTTACATGTACAGGTTAGACACCAGTATAGGCACTCAAATGAGAGAACCGGTCAGTAAGAGGTACAGGTACCGGGTTCTTAAGAAAGTCGGACTGTACTGGCCCATGTGCAGCCTTAAGAAAAGGTCATCTTAAAATTATAGTAACGACTATCTAATGGGACAATCAAAATCCAAAACTCCCCTTTTATGTATGGGACGGAGGGAATACTAATTGATAATGAAAATATAGCTGACATACATGTGACAATTCACAGATTTTATTATCTTGAACGAAATATTTTCTACACCTAGAGAAAATCCCAGGAATCACTCCGAGAAAGATAAGCGGAGGTTCCACTTTGCCTAACATCTATTCAATTTATAAAAGGGTTGTCCAAACTACCATCTGATTTTCTTTTGGAATTTTCCTCGAAAGTTTCCGTATAAGGTCTAACAACACCGATTTCCTTTTGGGAATTTCCCTTGTCAGCAGTAAGTCTAACAACACCGTATCTAAAGCAATTCTTAGAGAAAGGGATATGGAATAGTGTGTTTTAACACACTAACTCTTTATAAGTGGAGCAGAGAAAATATATGAAATAGTGTAAAATTAGGGTTGTCAATGGACCTGGTTCCTCCCGGTTACCTGTAGACCCGAATCTAAAGCAAACAAGAAAAGGTGGGTCTGAGTCCTAACTGTTTCAGGTCCAAATTTAGTGGACCCGAAAACGGACCCGATAAAAAACTAAATACCGGTTGGGTTCGGGTATCCGTTGGATTTTGAAAATGGATTATACTTTTTTCTAAATTTCTTTTATCTTCTTCATGTTGGCTAGATTTAAGGCTGTGCATGGCTCGGTTCATCTCGGATTTTGGAAAAACCAGAACCGAAACCATTACTCTTGGTTATTGTTTTTTTTACCAACACCGAGCCATTAAGAGTCATTCGGTTTTTAGTCGAGCCAACTCGGCTGGTTTATCCATTCGGATCCAAATAACCGACTGTTCTATTAGTTTTATATAATTGACAGTTCAACAAAAAAAAAAAAAACTCTGTCAATTTCAAGTAACTGACACCTAGAAAAAAATTACATCAAAAGAAGATTTACATTTTACATGTTGCACCATGGTTTACAACTTGAAAAAATTCAATGCTAGAAGCTCATCCTTTAGTAAACCCAAGCTTTCTAATGACACACAATGAGTACCACCTACGTATAGGGCATCGGCTGGAGTTGAAAGAAGTTCCAGGCATTCCAAGATAAGCACCTTCAAAAATAAGCATAGATGAGTCAAATGATGCAATAAATAAAGAGTACAAAGAAAATGTAGATACGTTTGTTATTAACATGAACGAGTTCAGGCTTAAGCAAATAAACCACTTTCTTAAGTATCCGACATTATTAGATTTGAGCTTTGAAGATTCACTTGTCCAACCAAAACATAGTGTTAAGCAAATAATTCATCGTAACACAAAAGTAACATTCTTTTTGTGAGTTATGTATAAATGACTTTACTAATGATATTATCTGCTAGCCAACATATAAAAGCAATGCTAGCATTTTAAGCACAGATATATCCATATAATGGTCCAGCAATTGGGAATAAGTAGAATACCATCAGTTAATAAGTACCACCAAGATACAAAAATTCTACAAGCACCACCGACATACAAAAAAAACCCCACAGATTTCTAGTGACTTGTGCAACATATAAAATACTATCAAAACATCTCCAATTAGTCTCCTCTTCCTCCTAAACAAAACTAGTTCTTCTTACAAATTGAGCACCTTAAGTTGCTTCAAACAAGCATTTTCCATCTGCAAACAGAAAAAGATACAAAATCCAGTCAACCATTAATAAAGAAGATCTACTCACTAGATACAAAATAAACATATACCCAAATCAATATATTTTGTTAATTAATTAAATAAAACTCTCAAACTTCCAGAACAGTTTCTCAAATTTTGAAAGCCAAGCTTTCAATTATTTCGGTTTCTATGCAAAAGAAGTAAAATTGAAAAAGAATTTATAAATAGCTTTGTTGAAAACACCTAATCAACCTTCAAATTTATCTTATTATGATCATACAGTCTCGTGATGGTGACGGTGGTGGATGAAGAGTAGGAGAAGAAGGGGAAAAAACAAAAAAACAAAACAAAGTGGGAGGATGTGATGGTGGATGATGGATTGATGGTGGTGAAGTATTCTCCCTGATGATGGAGTGGAGGTGGTGGTGCTACAAATAATTAGAGAATAAAAAGTGTAGAAGTATACTATAAAAGAAGAAAACTTATAAGTGGTATAGACGATAGGGATTAAATTGTGGATATTACATCCTATAACCAATATAATCAGTTAACCGTTGTTTTTTCAGTACAATTATATATTAAACCAAAAACCGAAACCATAACTATATCTTGATTTCTAGTATATTAAACTCAAGTCTCGAACTAGGTATAGAGGTTGGTAGTTGAGTATCAGACATCCCTGAATAACCCTCGAAGACTGAAGATCGATGAATACATTTGGAGAGCTTAATAAACAAAGTGGTATGTGAAGACTAAACCATTCTATTTACTCACATGTATTATCATTTTGTCTTTATAAGACTATCTCGTATAACTTCTAGTAGATTTAATATTACAAATAAAAAAAATCGAGTTAAACTTGTCTTGTTACACATATCGAAGTTTGATTAAGCAATGGATGCTCGTTGGTATTTAATTAGCAATCTTTGTTCGAAACAATTATTGTTCAAGAACTATTTTTATGTTATATGGACCATTTGAAAATTGCCCACACAATGATATTTTATATCCATGGAAAATGGGAATGTTTCAACATCAAAGTGTATCATAACTACTAAAATATGGACTCATGGTGGATTAACGAACCATCTCGCAAACCATGGACATCTAAAGTTTCGGAATATAGGTAGGTTTGTGAACCCAGTTCGCGAACCGTAGAGTTCTAAATGAGACAGTTCGCGAACCCAGTTCACGAAATATGGTGATCTGAATTTGTGAAATAACCAACGATTCACGAACCCAATTCAAGAACCGTAGACATATGAGTTCGGGAATAGCTGAAAGGTTCATGAACCGTAGCGCTCTGAATTCACGAACTGACTAACGGTTCTAAACCGTTTCACAAACAGTTGAAGTACGTATCAACAAGTGCTCAAAGACTATTTTCATAAATATGTCTAGCATTTCTATGACTCTCATAAACACCTCTAATACATCTATGATCACTAAAACTCCTAGTGTATGTGCATCATGATTTTATTCTTAAGTATTTAAATGAACACAATATTGCTTACAAGTTTGAAAGACATATTTGACAAGAACTATCATTGTACACGGTTCCAGAACCCGGAACACAGTGCATATTCTTCTATGTGATTTCAAGACAAGTTCCTCACATTCGTACTTGAAACCCTAACTAGAGTTTCATTTAAACAAATGAAGTGTTTGCTTGATTCTCAAGTTATCTTAGCATTAATTCTAAACCCTTAATCTTGTAGAGAGACTTACTCAATTGGGAAATTCAGTCCCCTACACTTCTGTGCCCTTGTAGATTGCTAGAGTCGTCCTATATTAACCTAAGTTTGCTCGAGAAAGATAATTAGGTACATCACTTAGGGATTCGTGAAGCCAGATCCGACTATCTTTACCTAGATAGTTCGTATATCATGATATTGTTCTTTCTGTTATCGAGGTTTAATTAATCTATTTCAGGAACAAGATAGGTAGATATTACAAAGTTCTCTTCGTCTCAGACTTTGTGATTCCTCAAGATAAGTATTTAAAAACTACCTTAAATTGATTAGTTCACAATCGTTCTTGAGATGTGGTTAACAATTTTGGATCCTTAGCTAACTGAGTGTAAGTATTCCGGATTTGTGAGGTTTGCTAGCTTTGTCTATCGCAAACATATTTCCAAGCCTTGATCTGTTCGATCTAAAGGGAAATCAAATGGGTTTATTTGTTAGAGTAAGATTGGTATCAAAAGTCTTCACTTAGGATGAAGCAACTCTTAGGATGTAAAGGACATTCACTAAGAGAATCAATTGCGTAGAGCCTTTCGAGGTTCAAGAGACGTAAGGAATATGACTACAACTGAATTGGTTGGAGGGTGAATTTTATCTCAACCACATTCATGTCTGAAGTCAGATACTAAGATAATGTTTATAGCAGCTTAATGCAGTTAGGTAATCAAATATGGACGAGGTCTCAAGGTTTTTTTTCTCGTTGTGGTTTCCTCATTAATGAAACTTTTGGCGTCTTGTATGTTTCCATTTTCCGAATTATATTGTTTATATTTGTAATAAGAACAACACAAGTAATACATATTCAATTCTTGTAGATAAGCCTATATTAATTGTAATCGATTGCGAGACATACTTCTTGTAGAATTCGTATCTTGAAAGATAGATAACAAGTTCCATAATTGGCAGAAATCCGATTTAATTATTTGGATACGACTAGATTGATCTTGGAAATTGATTTTTGAGGTCATCCAAGTACTCTTCTTAATAATCAGGTTCACAGACCCTTGAGTCTAGAATGTCTGATTTAGCAGAGATAAAGATATAAACTCTACATATATATTGTCAAGGATCATTAAGTTGATCTACTTGCAATTGTATTAGGTTTGGTCCATACATGTTGTCGAACGAAAAAGTTGTTGGTATACTTGGTACCCTTTCCTTTCCACAAAATTTTAAAAAACAAGTGGAATAATTATAATTTTAGTTCGGGTTGTCATTCGAAATCGACCGAGGGGTGAATCAATGCTGAAGTTGTATTGAGATCTCGGGAGGAATGGCGAAGATGGAAAATAACAAAAATAAATAAATTATGAAGCTTATTAAACAATCTTAAAGGATTTTTTGATAGCATGTGTGCGATGTTAAAAATTAGACAACTACTCGAGAAATATGTTGTTCTAAATTTTAATTGAATGATATATATTATTTAATATTAAATTCCTTTCCTTTCATGAGTTAGTTATAATTATGTAACATAGTCTTAATCTCAGTTCCAGTTACAAATAATGAAAATAAAACATAATTATAACTACTTAGTTCCACTCCAACTTCTGCCGTACGTACGTGCCCCATTGCTTCAAACTCCCAAATCCATGATATGATCCTGTAGCTTGAGACCCTTCACCAGAAAATCATTCACTTTGATTTCCAATCCATGGACATGCTTCTTTATCCGGAGAGTCATCGAAGTTTAACGATCTTATATAATCTTGATAACTTTGAGGAATTTGTTGACTGGCCTGACGATATGGAGACTATTGTACTGGAACCGGCGGACGATATGAAGATTATGCTGAAGAGGTATTTGTGAGTGTAGTACTACTTTCTGGCAATGTAGAGTTATTAAATGGTGATAAAAATACGGATTGAGGCTCATGGACTCCCCTATTATGTGCATATATTGTAGGTACATAAGTATAGTTTCAATAACTTTTAACTCCATTTGATTCAATTGTTCTATCAATTGTGTTTGACTTGCCGATGTGTCTGTATAAATATTAGGACGGTCGAGACCTTCTGAGACAATGAAAAGCATCTGACGCTCTCCGTAAAAATTAAAAGTCTCTAGCTCCCAACTTAAAATGCCAAATCAGACCCCGACGATGAAGGAGAAGATCTAGACCACCGTCTTCTTAAAGAGTCCGATAAAGAAGAAGCTTCTGCTGAAGGATAACTTATCAAAGTTGGAATTACTGGTGGTGGATGTGTTAGAACATCTAATTTCGATAATGCTTTACCTAGTGCGACAAAATCCATCCCATATATATATTTAAAACTTCTTCACCAAATATCGGCTCTGTGACCGATTTGCACCATGTCATATTGGTTTTCGTCACAAGGGGTGAATAATGTCTCATACCTTTCCAGCATCTTCTCTGCGGTGATTTGTATGCCGGCCCATACACGGTAGCTAAACGTGGATGGTTTTTTATTTCTCCAACTCGATGAATTAATCTCTCCCCAAAATAATTAACACCAATATTTATGACATGATTGTGCAACACCACGTCCGGTTCTTTGGGACTTTTCAGTGTTGAATTCCTCAAAAGACACCTATGTCATCCAAATAATATTATGTTTGTTCCTGATCAGGAGTTGGTATCTCTATTCATGAATGTTATCTCACTCAGACTTGTTTTGTTTTGAGTGCCAGTTACTGCCTTCATACCTTACTATGATTGGGTAAAAAAATTCCATGTAGTCAAAAAGTCTTGGTAAACCAATGTTGAAATATGTATTCCACCAAAGCTGAAGTAAAAAACATATAAAGGAAAGTAAACAATACTCCCTCTGTCCCACTAATAGATGACCTATTCATTTTTAATTTCCCCCCCACTAATACGTGTCCTATATCATCAAAAAAGGGGATATTTCCAAACCTACCCTTTTAATTGATTATTATTAGTATAAAAAATATGTACAATTTAATAGCCATGTTTACATTCGTTACTTGGGTGTTTTAAAATGTTTTTCAATGGTATATAAAGTTTACGAATATTTGTGATATAGTTTGAGAGATATATCATTTCTAATTTTTTTACTAATTATTATCTATAAGGGTATAATTGTGAAAAAATACTTAAGAACACTTCTCCCTCCTATTTGCTTAAAAATTGTGCAAACTTAAACTTGGTCATCTATTAGTGGGACGCAGGGAGTATTTAGTCTAACTTGTTGGATATTTGTAAACCGATTGAAAGCCGGAAAAGTATTATCGTCTTTACCTCAAGGAGGACCCATAGACCATCGATGCTTGATGAACCTAAGCATCCGATACCGTGACAAATGTACAATTCGACAAATATAGCGTAACGCCAATCATAATTGGCAACCTTTTACATATCTCACAACGCCTGTAGCCATTCCACTTTAGTATTTGCGCTTAAATTGGGGGAAAACATGAACCAAGTATCCATAAAATAAATACATTGACAATTTATGTATCTTTATCAGAGTCATAAGCTGTCGAATTAGGATCATTACCACCGTGTAATTCGTTGGATACAAATGTCTTTAAACCGGAATTAGGAATTCCATCACTTCTTAAATTCTTATGCTTCTGATATCTTGTTATCGCAAAGCATAACGGAAATTCATCTTTATATCGGTCTTCTACCAACCAACTTTTTTGGTCAAATGAAACATGATCTTCCATCCTAGATCAGAATACTCATAATTAGGGGATACCTCCACAATCTATTTACCGAGAATGCATTTCTTCGAAAATAAATAAAGAAGGTTCAATATATGCGAGTCATGTGACAACAATTTTTTATTTTTATTTTGCACTGGTGACAACAAGTTCCTGGACATACGATCAAGTCTTGGTATTACGCCCACTTGACTAAAAGAAATAGTTTATTAACCTGGCTAATTTTGGGTCTAGTGTGATTATTTGGGGCCTATGACTAAAAAACAAAAAGGGTCATTAAGAAGTAATCTCTAGGAACCCCTTATCCACCTATTTATGTTAATGCCTAATATGCCCTTATTTATTAGTGATGATTAATTAAGTTAGTATTAGTTAAATTAATTGGTTTTTGAGTTTGATTACAGTGTTAGGATTAGAGTAGAAATTCATTTCCTCTTCTAAGGTTTGGAAGGAAAGAAGAAGTAGAGGGAAAAAGAAAAAACTAGGGTTTGTGATTTTCTTAGTAAAAATGAAACTTTATAGTGACGATGAAGACTCTAGTAGTGATGAAGAAGTGGGTGCATCAGATAATCTTGATTTCAATCTTACTAAATTGGATTATTTGTTGAATGAAGAAGAGCATGTCAACCAAAGAATGCTTGAGGATATCATTCAAGCACAAGAACACTATCGCCGGGAAGAAGAAGGTGATTATTCTTCCAATAGACATGTATGAGTTGTAACGATCTACAAACATGTATTTTCACGTCACGATCGCCCAAAAAGGGAAAAAAATTGAAAAACATTTCCCAGAATCGGTTTGTTCGATAGCACCACTTAAACCGATTCTGGGTAAAAATGCCCAAATTGGGAACTACAATCGGTTGTTGTTCATCACCATATAATCCGATTGTAGTAAACTTTTGGCGCGATGGGTACGTGAAGAAAATCGGTATTTGTTGGTGATGTACATATTCCGATTCCTTCACTTGGATGTTTACGTAAAATACATGAAGTTCACAATTGGTTCATTTACGTATATATGTAATCTGATTGTGCATACGAAATGTCTTAGGAAAAATGAGGAAAAAAATCGGATTACATGTTATGCAACGTGAACCGATTGTGAAATTTAGGAATTTTTCTCTAAAATCATCAAGTCATTAATCGGACTTTATAATTGCTCGTATAATCCGATTCTTCACAATAGGTTGTCTCGACTGTGACACATAAACCGATTCTAAATCCTTAACTTGTCCATGTATGTTATAGATTGTTGCGACGATCGGCGAAGATCATCCCAAACCCGTATCTCTGCTGGGTCCTGATACCTCTTCCCACTATTTCACCGATTTAGAATGGAAAGAAAGGAATGATGCAAAGCAATGGTTTATAGAAAAGGGCATAGAGATCAAATGCGCATTAGTTTTAGGCCGTCGTTCAACTCATGATCGTTTGGAACTTATTTGTGAGAGAGTCGGAATGCAAGAAATTCACCGGGCAAAGGACAGACCATACGTGAAGAAGACAACAAAGGAATGCATTACTAAATCAAAGAAGTTTGGATTCCCATTTAAGATATAGTTAATAGATCCAATGGTAAGGTATACAAGCTCTATAAATTGATGAATGGTCGTCATAATCATGATGATCCGGATTCTCTTATTGGACACGTTACCGTTTGTGGGTTGAAACCACATCAACTGGAAACAATAAGGTCGATGAAAACGTGTAAACCAAGTGACATCCTTAGGAAGATTAAGGAGGAGGATAAGAATAACTTGTCCACCTTGAGGCAAATTTACGCGGCAAGAGCATCCTTTAGGAGGAGGGAATGGGATGGTAGAGCGGTAATGGAACAATTTTAGTGGTTAGCCGATCAACACGGATACACAATGAGGAAGCAGGTATTGGAAGGAAAAGTGACTCGTATTTATTAGCGCATCCGAAGATGATCAAGCTGGCCCAATTCTTCTATCAAGTTTTGTTATTAGATTGTACATACAAGACCAACAAGTACAACATGTCATTGTTAAACATTGCTTTCCACACTTCCGACAAGCAATATTTTACGGTAGCATGGGGGTTTATGGATCGGGAGAATGATATGAGTTTTACTTGGATGCTAGAGACCTTGAAGGAGATATCCGTGGTGATCAAACTCTGAGTATCATAGTAACGGATAAGGACCAAACATTAATGAATGTCATAGGGGTGGTTTTCCCGGACGCTAAGCATTTTCTTTGCACATCGCACATACAATGCAATATTAGAAGTAATTGTAGGGGTCATATCCAAAATCCAAAGCCACAAATAGGTACCGCTCGTGAAAAGGCCGAAGATGAGCGTCTTCAAAAACTAACTCCGGAACAACGAGAGAAGGAGAAGAAGAAAAGGAAAAAAGAGTATGAAGAGAATGAGTTACTATGGTAAGCTTTTCAACATCATTGGGACTTATTGGTACACTCAATGTCCATGGCCGAGTTCGAATCTCATTTGGAGAGTTTTGTTGGGCTATGGAAGAAAGATTACGAGAAATGTGTGGTTTATTGCTTGAAGGAATTGTTGGATCCGTACAAGGATTTTTTTTTTTATGCATACACTTACCAACACATGCATTACAAGAATGAGTCGACAAGTATCGTGGAAGGATCTCATGGACGTTTGAAGAGCTTGCTCTGAGGGAACCAAAACAGTGTGGTTACGATACAATAAGCCATCCATGAATATACCAAGGATGATATCGTCAAGATAACGACGCAAATAGAAGAGGGTGGGATGAAAATCATCACCAGCTACAAGGATTACCATCGGTTGATTAGAACTTTAAATTATAGGGTGTCTCACTGGGAAATCATTTCCATGATGAAGGATTACAAATATTATGTGGATAACGAGATGGTGAGAAGGAGCATTATATGTTCATGTATGACGATAACGTCCTTAAGATTTCTGTGTCGTCACATGATTGCGAGGTATCAGCAAGGAATTCCATTTGATATCATTGATCCGTTTTGGAAGCAACCAACTTTCAAACCACCCCCAACCGAAGAACCACTCGAATCCTTTGTTGACATGGATATTGGAAGAGAAATCATCGACAAATTCGCAAAAAAGGATGGCTTGGCACGAAATTTTTGTATGTACGACTTAAAACTATCCGCTAACCCCCATATGGTACTGGTTGGAGAACCAACGATGCTACCGCCGACGGGTAGACCACCTACCAACATGGATAGGAAGGAATAAAGGAAAGAGTTTAAGGTTGCAATGAGTACCCCAAAGAAACCCGTTGATGAGTCACAAAAGAAACCTTTATCAACATGAGTATGAAGATGCTAAATATGAAGAGGCATAGGTTCCAAAGAAAAGGGGTCGACCAAAGAAGGGGGGAAAGTAGGACAAGTAGCGCACAAGCCAAGAAAAATGATCCAATAGTTCTTTCCCAAAATGAGTATGAAGAGGCACCGGATAAGAGAAAAAGGGGTCGTCCAAAAGTAGCAAACATATAGTCCTTTCAAATGATCCAATTGCTCCTTCATAAAATGAGGATCCAATCGATTCTTCTCAAGAAAGTCAAGCGCCTTTAATACACGAGGAGCCAAACGATCTCATTGTTCCTTCTCAAGAGAGTCAAGCGAGTACAACACGAGTATCAAGGATACGTGCATGGAAGGGACAAGCAGGACAAATGGGTTTTATGGTGACTCTAAGGGTCACTCTTGGTGATGGAAGCACACCTAGGGATGAACGAGGTAGACCCCATTGAACGTGTTACACCATATTCGAAGAGTATTATTCAAAACTTTCTGAAACCATTAATCCTTATGTCTTATCTACCAACGATGTGGATGCGGATGGGAATTGTGGTTATCATGTTGCATCGGAAAAAATAGGCCATATAAGTTTAGCGGATTATAAGAACCTCACCCAATGCCAATACTTTAGAAAGACGATGGCCTTACGCCTACAAGATGACAAGGATTTTTACATTTCGATGATGAAGGAAAGATCAAGAAAGGATAAAGAAGTGAGATTTGATGAAATGGTTGCTAGTGTACAAGGGCCAAAGGGGAATGGACCAATTACCCCAGAGTATTGGATGAGCATGCCTCTATGTAGTCATCTCCTGGAGGAAATGTGGAGTTGCGTTGTTCATTTATTTGGTTAGGGAACATATTTTACATACGCACCCAAGTACACCATTTGGGATGAATCGCTTAAGGATCATAGAATTGTTTTATTCAACCCAAACAACATACATTATATCGGTCTTAGGCTACGTAAAGATTGTCCATTACCACCGCTGTGTAGGTTTCATTATGACTCACAGCTCACCAAGAAATGGCTTGAAAAATACGAGCCCAACATGAAGCGTTGGGAAGAGTTAGTCGAGATGGATCTAATGAAGGGTCTTCAAGTGTTGGAATGAGTATTTTCCTTTTGTTAAGAACTTGAACTATCGGGTGCTTATATTTTGTCGCTTTCATATATTGTATATTGCAAACTGAACCAAGCTTAATGAATGAAAGTGATTTTTTTTTTGGGTACGTTGGACTCATGAAAGTAGTAACATAATCGGTCTTCTTATACATTTTTAAAGTCTGATTTTGAAGGTAGTAAGTTGCAGCTTTTTCAGAATTGGTTTATTCTGGAACTACTATAAACCAATTCTGAAATCAAATAGGAATCGGTTTACGCTGGAACTATTATAAACCGATTCTGAATAAAACTTATCTGGGATTCATTCAGAATCGGTCTTTGTGGACGACAATGTAATTCGATTCTGGTAAAAAAAAGTTACAGAAAAACAGAGAATTTTTAATTCAATAATCGGATTACATATGGTCTAACATGATCCGATTATGGACCATTTCTACTTTTCATAAACTCTTAAAATTTAAACTAGCACGGTTTTATTTCTTAGTGTGAGCTTCAACTATCAATGCCGATTCGAATTGATAAAACCGCTCTCCTATCCAAGCGGTATATTCATCCTGTGGCGCAAACCTGTCTTCTATGTGTCTAGCGAGAAACTCATTGTACTTGAGGCATAATTTCCTAACATGATTCGTCATTGAACAAATGTGGGCTGGTTCATAATTATACCATGGTTTCTTGCTCGTCTGTTTAACGAAAGGACCCCAACCAACTTGAATCCAAAATATACTCTCATGTTGATGTTCTTTGGGAAGATCCTTAACTATGTAATAATTTTTAACCCATTCGGTCTCTTCCTCAACATCCTTTAACCTTTCCCTCAATTGGAACTGTTCTTGACCTCGTTTCTTTTCCTTGAGTTTCTCTTCATATTTTATCGCAGCCGATGACGATGATATGGTTTCTTTTGTAGTTATTTGTTTGCTTAACACTCCATCACATTAATATATTTGGTAGGTGATGAAGACATAGCTGCTTGTTCGCTTCTTTTGCGTATATCTTCTTCCATTGCCGCAATTGATTTGGTTGTTCGCTTGCATCTTCTAATTATGTGTTCGATATAATTGGTAGTTGTTGATGATGGACTTGACATCTTCAAATGCAAAAAATTAACAATGGAGAAAAATTCCTTTGAATAAGGTAGTGTATGATAGAGAATAGGCTATCCTCTTTATATACACAAAGGACCAACGGCTATAATTTCAACAAAAAAAAAGCCGTTAATAGTCACAATCGGATTATATAGATGCATGAATAATCCGATTCATGATTTCTCTACAAATCCGAACTTAAAACCAGAATTGGTTTATGTGAGCATTAGCGTAAACCGATTGTGGTTGATGTTCATCACATCAACCCAGAATCGGTTTATGTAGGTGTACAATATAAACCGATTGCCTGTGACATCAACTACAATCGGAATAATATAATGCACGAATAAATCGATTCTGGGTTGATTTTCAGAAAATTTGATGAGTGAATTTCAAAGATTTGGAGTTAAATCATTGTTGATTTCCTCTTAGAAGGAATTGATTAAAGGGATTTTACTCAATCACTTGAATTGTTTGTTTTCGAGTCTTTTTTTCAAAACCCAAAAAGAAATTAGAATTCAATTGTTATTTGTAATTAATTCGGTTTTAGTTTTGATTTTGATGGATATTGAAGAAAAAAAATTGAGTTTTGATTAATGATTTTTGTATTTGTTAATTAAGTGATTATGATTTTGTATTTGTATTAAAATAATTAAGGTTTCTTTAAAGATTAATTTAGCATTTTTACAATCTTTTAGACACCCCATAGCCTTCTCTTTAGGTTGGTTAAAGTAATTTATAGGCCCAATTCTTTGATTTTCAATTTTGGATTTTTTTTTTGTTTTTTCTTTCTCTTTGTTTGTTTTTTTTCTCACAAAAAAACCATTAATAATCTCAAATAAAATTACTTAGAAATCAAGTAGATCGGAATAGCATTCGCATCAGAAAATTAGCCTCTATCAGTGCAAGTCAGCTAAATAGTCAGTGCTGTCGGACAGAACGAGAGGAGAAAGAGAACGGGATAAATCCCATGGTTATCACCGGGTGGAGATCGAATGGATGATAGGGAGTGATTCTAACATCTAGGTTGGTAACGGTGGAGGTGGATCCCACCATTACACTCACAACGTGATAACTACGGGATATTATCTAGGTGTTTTCCATAAAATAATAAGAACACAATACTGGACGTAATACATATTTGAATAATCAATCTCCTTGGACTGTTGTCTTGTGCTTTTGCTGCATTTGGTAGGCAGAGTTTTTTTTTCCTTTTCCCTTCATATCCGATTCCTGATTCATCCCGAATATTTGACGGCATCTACAAAGTTACAAACCAGCTACTTTCAAAGGTACGTCTCTCAAATTCATCCAAAATCAAACTCCACACAAAATAAAAATACATTGATGGATACATTTTCTTTTTCTTTTTTTATGCAGCGAAGTAAACAAATAAAAAATACACATAAGAAAATTAACGTGTCTCGCCAAAGAGAAAAATGATTTTCACTTTTCACTTTTCAGAGACACTTACCGGCCAGGGTTATTGAAAATCTCATGTTCAATGATCATAAAGTTTACACTCTAGGTACAGATATCTCTTCCCGCTAGACTTCGTCGATCAGTTCTTGAAAGATTTTCATTGTTGAAGCAGGCAAACTAAGACACAAATTTATGGCTTTCCCATGAGGCAAGAACAAAACCATATCTTTAGCGACACTTAAAGGGCCTGAGTAAATAGGTTCTCCCCAACCGAAATCCACATTATGAAATCCTAGCCTAGACCAAGCATTCAAGAATATGGTATACGTTAAAGGCTTCCATTCCATTTTTTCCTCGAAAAAATCTAAGGTTGATCTGATGTAATCGTTTGTGACCGATTTTATGGCTTCTTGAATTCGCTCTACTGTTGATGACAATGGGTTGTCTGTTAACTCCCTCGCGCTAAACTGGCAACTCACAAACACGGCTGCATTACCGAAGTATCCTTTTGGCAACGGTGGTTCTAATCTTGACCGCCCATCAACCGTAAAGAGTACCCTTACTTGTTGATCATGATGAAGTTTTAATGATTGAGTTCGAGCTCTCCACATGAAAGCGGTGAGTGCTTCAAAAGTAGTACACCTTTTCAGAACCCCATCTTCCAAAGCTTTTTTCTTCAGTTGTTCTAGTTTCTCCGGCGGCAAAACAAACGACTTGTTGATAAGAATTTCTTCTTCCAAAACAGCCAAGGTGCTGTTTGACATGTCTACGATTGGTTCAAGTCCATGGACGAATTCTACCGTAGGTGGGTCTCTTGCTTTCAGCAGGGTTCGATCGAGAAATGGTGGGTTCGACAGGGGCAGCCCTCTGGTGATTTCACCCCATGAATTCACAAACTCCATCGCACCAATTCCGTCAAAGACTATGTGATCCATGCACAGTCCAAAAACAAATCCTCCACACTTGAATTTGGTTACCTTCGAACACAAATTTTAGGAAATCAACAACAAAAAATATACTCAAATGAAAAAAAAAAAATTGCAAAGAAAAAGAAATTTCAGATTAAAATTAATAGATTTTTGAATTATAAGAACCTGAGCCACAAGTAGAGGAGGATTTTGTGTGCCATGACCAATATCATAAACAAGCTTCTCGAGAGTAACAGAATTGGGTTTCGTGAAGTAGCTATGGATATCTTCCAGCGTACAGTCGGCCTCAGCCTCAACAAATAGAGCACCTTCGCCTGTGCAATTGATCATAAAATGTTCATCCCTTGTCAGACGTCCGGCAAGAGGATAGTAATGGACGAGAACTTTCGCTAAACCATCTTTGATAGCTTGAGCAGCATCTAATTCGCCATCAATTGCTTTGTAATTAAAGCACTGAATAGTTTTAACCATGATTGATCCAGCATCGAAGTTAGACAGGAAATATAAACCACCAGGTGTCTCCTTTGCTGGAGGAATCAAAGTAGGTTCTCCATTAATCTTGATGTTAAGATTCAAAACAAGATCACCATCGTTGGTCGTCATTGAAATTTAAAATTGCAGTTCTCCTCCGTTACAACAACACCAACGATGGATATGATGTGGTTGCCGTTTCAAAAAAGAACTTTTAAATGACAAAATGATCAAACCCTTCCACTTAAAAATGTTAATGTACAGTTTAATTATTATACTTTTTTTTATCTGCAGTATAAAACAAAAATGATTCACCCACTGATTTTCTTCCTGATGGTATTTACTGTCCAGATTAAGCTGTGTCCATAAAATTCTTTGAGAAAGAACTCCAAAATTTTCTTATAGGAGGACTATTAAATACGGAAAGGATTTTTTTCTTAATTATGTTAGGGTCCAAAAGGTTCCTCAAAGGTTTTTTTTCTTTTCTTTTTTTCACCTTCTCCTGACCAAGACCACAATTCCAATTTTATACTAGGTGATTTCCTAAAATTTTCCACAAGTGAAAATAGTGTGAGACATTTTTTCTTTTTCACATTGGTATCGTCGCTAAATAGTTAGGAGTACATTATAAGAAAACTTATATTCAAGACATTAAACATTTTTTTTTATATAAACGAAAAGCTTTTTCATTAAAGAAATTCGAGGTTATAATATGTAGATCGAAGATAAGAAAATACAAAGTAACAAAAACGTATCATAAAGTACAATACCAAGAAATCCGACAAGAGAAAGAAAATGATTACCGGAGTAAGACAAATACAAGTATGAATAAGATCCGATTAAATCAGAGGAAGAATGGTTTTTCTAGGAATTAAAATCCAACCATTTAGCTTGTTTTTCGTCTTTAGAAAGACATGCTTCCAAAATATGAGTGATTTGCTCAAATCTCTTGTAACTAATAATGAAGCTTCAGTCGGCAAAGAAATCACCGTTGAAGATTCCGTTGCCAGATAAGTTGATGATGAAGATTTCGTCGTTGGAGAGCATTACTATTGATCTTGAAACTCAACCCAATAACCAAGAATCGTCATTAAAGCGAAGATAAACCTCAAAAAAGTAGATAAAACCACCATAGTGATGTAGATAAGTAAAAAACATGATAATAACTAAGCTTAAATGGTCAAACATGAAGTGATGATGAATGTGTGTTTTTCTGGTAACATGGACGCGCATAAAATGGTCACATATCCGCGCCAAACTCGTATCTGATTCTTGGACGCGTGCTCCTCCGCGTCAGACATATCGGTGACATCACATGCTATTTCAATATAAATGTCTACTAAAAATGCGATTTTTTTTTGTTTGTGTTGTTTCATTAGTGTATATGTTTATTCTTACACAAATTTATTATTTTTCAAGGGTTTATTAGTATTGTTGAGAAACTACGTTCATAATATACACATTTTAGTAGGAAAAATCACTAGTTTCATAACGTGTCCACGTCCTAGATTTTGAAATTTGTTCTTATCCAGATCCACGTCACGTCATTTCGACACTACCGTGTCCGTGTCAATACTACCCAGCTCTTCAAGAAACAAAACTGTTTCTTTCATATTAGAAACTATTATTAGGTGTGAGATCAAGTTTTTTATACTCTTTATTATATTTTATTTGAATTAATTTTTTATAGACCACCATCATGAACTACTCCAAAACCGTTGACACCCACATGAATGGGCCTGATGGTCCCTGCCTCCCTAATTTTTTTGAATGAGTTTGTGAGTGAGCGGTTTATACGTGGGGTACATAGAATTTTTGTTTTGAAATCTGCATAGCAGAGACGACAAATCGGGGCTTAACTACTCTGGAATAAGCCTTTTCTATACTATCATCACCGGGACTCTTACAAATAACCTGAGCTGGATCACTTTGCCAGAAACCTCCCCGATCCTTGATACCATTGTTTTTGCCATATTGTTCATACGGTCGAAATTGTTTTTGCATAGCTGTCAATGAATGTTCCATCATCTTCCACGAATACTCCTCCAATCCCTGTGTGAATAGAACCATCACAACACCTTCATTCTTAGCAAGCTATTTATTCCAAAACAAATAAAGGTCACCGGAGAATGTCCGGGATTTTCGTGGCGAGAATGGATCGTGGAGAATCAGATTACCGGAGCAATGCAGGGCATAAGGAAGTGATCAGCATGGTGGGCAAAGGAAGAAGAAGACGACGGAGATTCAAGGGATGGCTAAAAGTTGGCTAGAAGTTCTACATGGGGGGGAAAAAACAAGTCAGAACAAGATCAATACTGCTATGGGTACATTGGAAGAGACAGATCAGGATCAGGAATGGAAAACTGTGAGGAAAAGAAAGAGATCTAAAACTGTTCAAACGGAAACTGAGATTAGGATTGAGTGAAAAGAATACTACAAAGCTTTCATTCTTTCTTCAGTTAAGAATGGTATTCTTTTTCGAGAAGAAACAAGAAACATAAATAATCCAATCCTCTTCACTTTGGATTTTTCTGCTGTTGTTTGGTTGAAGAATATTCTAAAAAAGGAAAGTAAAAAAGAATTTTATGGAAGATGGGAGTGGAATTTTGTGAAGGGAGAAAACAATCTTTTGTTAATCCGCGATACAAATCGGTATGGAGAATTTTTTAAGCTTTACATCAATACAAAGCTCAAAAAACAATTAACTTTTTTTCCAGCTGAAAAGGGTATCAACAAATGGTCTCACTTTATCAAAGGATCATAGAAAGTACTGACGAAACAAAGTGGTTTGCTTCCAAAACCTAAGATAAACCTAAGTACAAATCCGTCTAAGATAGTGCATTCAGTCCCTTCTTCGGATAACTCTATCAAAAAGAGATTGTGGGATCAGGCTCTGATCATTGAATCATCAACTGTTGTTGGTTCATGGAGCCGTATTGGTTATGCTTTGGCCAATAAATTTAATATCAAACAGAACTTTGATGTTTTTCCTTTTGAAAAAAACAAAGCTTTTTTCTTCTCTACTACGGAAGATAAATCTGTGATGGTAAACAAAGTCTTATGGAACTTTGAAGGTATGACTATCAGATTGTATCCTTGGTGGTCCGTAGTTAATACAGTACCTTTATCTGAGAAGGACGAAGAAGGTGTTTGGATTCAAGTCCGGGGTGTTCCTTTTAATCTATGGGAAAAGAATCTATACAACAGAATTGGTGAAATCTTTGGGGGATTGATTGAAGTTCATCCATCAACTTTAAATTGGGAAGACACTAGTGCTATTCGTCTTAAGATACATCACTTTGATCAGGCAATCATTTCTTTTTTGTTTCATCATAATGGTGTATCGTTTCCAATCGAGGTGAGCTTGCTGAAATTTTCTAATGGTTCACCGGATACTACTCATCGCCAGATTAGGGTTCCGACAAGATTTTCAGTATCACCGACGACAAGTGAGACACAAAATCTAGAAAAATCAGGATCTGCAGCAAATTTCCAAATTGGTTGGCCTAGTCTAGCGCAAACAATCACTATGTAAAACAAAAAATCATGAGAAGAGAAATTTCCGCGCGCTGACAATGGGAAGTCTTTTACTTTCTCGGCTAATTTGAGTTTGAATTCAAATTCAAATCTACAACCGCAACGAATAAGTAAAAGGGTAAGATTTACGGATCATAGGACTTTGGGTTCTAATACAGATCCAAACCCGAATCCAGTGGAAGGCTCATCACATATTTCTGGGTCCACCGATTCAAGGATAGGCATAGAAACGGAACAGGGGGAAGTTAATTCAACCCCAACAGTATTAACCCAAATTCAAAAAGAAGGTGAAGACAACTCAACTCCAACAGATCCCACTCAAAATCAAAAACAATGTGAAGATAACTCAACCCCAACGGCTATCAATCAAATTGAAAATGAGGTGTTGGAGTATGCGGATGAAGATGCAGTTCCTGTGATGGAAAATTTGGATGTTTCTATGGAAGCTAACCACAGGGTTGATAATAATCATTCAGAGATTATAATTGGGAAAGATTTCTTATCAACATTGGAGAAATGGAGTACTATCAAACACAAGGTGGATCCTAATCTTCGATTACATTTTGATTCAATTCTGGATCAAATGTTAAATCTAGGACCATTTGTGGGAGTGGAATATAAAGGAAGCAAGGACCAGGCGAGTGATTCTATGATAGAGGTAATTAAAGGGCATCTACAAAACTTTGATAAGGTGCGAAATCAGTAAGTTATTTTATGGTGGAGGAATTTTGTTTCAATGGATTTTAAAATTGTTTCATGGAATGTTCATGGGTTGAACGATATTAATAGAAGGGATATTGTTAAACAAAAAGTTAGACAGTGGAGGCCTACTATTTTGGTTCTACAAGAAACTAAATTTCAGGAATGTAATGATCTATTTGTTTGGCAAGTTTGGGGTGATAGAAATGTTAAGTGGCTAGATGCACCTTCAGAAAGTCGATCTGGAGGTATTTTGTGTATGTGGGATGAATCAAAAGTGAAGGTTATTGATCATTTAATTGGTCTGTACTCTATTAACCTTTATTGTCAAATGCCTAATTATGGTTTTGAATGGCTGTTTTCTGGAATTTATGCTCCTTGCAATTTTCTAGATGAGAGAAGTTATTGGGATCTACCATGGGTTATTGGAGGAGATTGGAATGTAATTCGTTTCATACATGAGAGAACTTCTTGCACTCAAGCGAATAATGCAAAGAAGATCTTTAATAGATTCATATCAAGACATGAGTTGATTGATTTTCCAATGATTGGGGAAACTTATACTTGGACAAACAATCAAGTCCAGAGTATTCGCAACAGAATTGATAGATTTTTGGCCTCAGCAGATTGGAAGAGTCAGTTTCCAAATGTCATTCAACAAGCTCTTGCCAGACCATGCTCTGATCATAGTCCACTTGCCCTTATTTGCGATGGTGTGAAAGGTGGTCCAGGTCCTTTTCGTTGTGAAACATTCTGGTATGCACATCCTGACTTTTTCAATTTTATTCAAAATGCATGGTTATCTTTCTCTGCGTCAGGTAATGCAGGTTTTACAATGTGTAAAAAGCTTCAGATGCTAAAGCCTTTACTGAAACAATGGGCCAAACAAATTTATGGAGACATGGATAGGCAATTGGAGGAGCTGGAGGAAGTGTTTATGCAGTTGGATGAAGAAGAAGACACTCACAATGGTTTGACTGAAGAGCAGTGGAATATTAGGTTGAAAGCAAGACAAGACTACTTCAATTTAACCATTGCCAAAGCAGAGAAATGGAGAAGCAGAATCAATCACATCATTAATTTTGAGAACAATACTACTTATTTTCACAAGCTTTCCTCAGATATGAGAAGAAGAAACTATATTGGTGCTATTAAAGTTGATGGTGTGATGAGTACAGATATGGAAACAATTAAGCAGGGAATTGTTGATCATTTCAAGTCAACATTTCAACATCAGGTGAATATAATTTCTTCTTTAAATTCAATGCATCTCAACTGCATTTCTGAAGAAGTAAGGGACTGGTTGGAGCTGGATGTCAGTGAAGAAGAATGCATTTCTGCAGTCAAATTGTTGGGTCAAAACAAAGCACCAGGACCTGATGGCTTTGCTGTAAGTTTTTATCTATTTTGCTGGGACATCATTAAATTTGACTTGATGAAATTTTTTCATGAGCTGCAGCATAAAAACTTCTTAGACTGGAGATTGAAGAACACTTTTATTGCTCTTATACCTAAAAAGGATACAATGGAGGAGATAAAAGATTTAAGACCAATTAGTCTTATTCATGGGGTGTAAAAAATTGTTTCTAAAGTCCTAGCAGAAAGGTTAAAAGTTGCTCTTCCTTCTATTATCTCTTCTCAACAGACTGCTTTTATCAAAAAAAGACAAATTTTAGATGGCGTTCTTGTTGCTAATTAGTTGATAGACTCTAGGATTAGAAGTGACAAACCTGGACTTTTATGTAAAGTTGATTTTGAAAAGGCATTTGATCATGTGAACTGGGAATTTCTAGATGAAATTTTTGCAAAAATGGGTTTTGGAGAAAGATGGAGGAGATGGATAAAGTGTTGTGTAGAGTATGTAAGGTTCTCAATTCTTATTAATGTCTCAGCTACTGGTTACTTCAATAGTTGCAAAGAAATTAGGCAAGGAGATCCCTTGTCACCTTTTCTTTTTCTTCTTGTAGGTGAAGCTTTATCTTATATGTTAAAACAAGCTCAAGATCAAGGTCTCATCACTGGTTTTCAGGCTGTTAATGGAGGTACTGTAATTAGTCATTTGAAATTTGCAGATGACATTCTCATATTCTTGGATGCTGACATGGAGCAAATGAAAAACTTAAGAGTTGTTTTACTTTCTTTTGAATTACTCACCGGATTAAAGATATTTTTTTACAAAAAACAAGATTTATGGAGTTGGATATGATGGTGATTTACATCAATTCTCTGATCTCTTGGGTTGTTCTTCTGACACTCTCCCAACAACATATCTTGGACTGCCACTGGGTGACAAATATAAAGGTTTAGTCAAATGGGATAAATTCATTGACAAAGTGATTGTGAGACTGCCAGGCTGGAAAAAACCTCTATTGAAAAGAGCTGGTAAAGTTATTCTTACCAAGAGTGTTTTAGCTAGTCTTCCAACATATTACATGTCTTTGTTTGAAATGCCAGCTTCTGTGTAAAAAAGAATTGAGAAATTAATGAGAGATTTTTTATGGGATGATAGCAGTGGAAAGAAGAAACATCACTTAGTGAAATGGGCTGTGCTTTACAGAAGAAAGAAGAATGGAGGATTAGGAATCAAGAATATGAGAAAAATGAATCAAGCTTTGTTAACCAAATAGCATTGGAGATTTGCAAAGGAAGAGAGTGCTTTATGGAAAGAAATTGTGGTGGAAAAATATGGGACTGATGGTGTTGAGTGGCTTTCAAAATATCCCAATTTTTCTTTTGGCAGGTCTGTTTGGAAGGGCATTGTGAAATGCAGTGAAATCTTCAGAAATAATATCAAGTTTAAACTCAATAAAGGTACCAAAATCAGATTTTGGCAGGATAATTGGCTTCTTCTAAATTGCTTACAATTTGTTTTTCCTAATTTGTATGCTCTTTCTAGAAAGAAAACAGTTATGTTGCAAATTGTTTCTTAGAAGACTCTACAGGCTTGAAATGGAATCTGGGTCTACCAAGAAGGCTAAATACAAATGTCAGAACTGAAATGAATTGGTTGAATACTGAACTTGCTAATGTTGTTGTTAATGCTCAGGAAGAAGATGTGTTGGAATGGTCTCTCACTGCCAAGAAAATTTTCTCAGTCAAGTCTACTTATGATAAGTTGATAAATGAAGAAGAAGTGATTCCAAATCAAAACATTTTTCAGCCCTTATGGAAGCTTAAGGTTCCTCAATCCACTGGTTTCTTTCTTTGGACTTTAGCCCACTCAAAACTTCCTACTAGAGATATGCTAAGAAGGAGGGGTATGGATGTTCCAGATATAATTGTGTTTTTTGTGCCAACAGTGAGACAGCTGATCACATCTTCATCCATTGTGACTTTGCTAAGAAGGTGTGGATTTACTTTATTGAGAAACTTAAATGGTTTTTACTATGCCTTCAGATACAATTTCCTTGTTGTTTGCTTGGCCTCTGCCACAAGTAAACAAGATTCAATCTCAGGTGTGGAGTATCATTCCAGCTGTGATTCTTTGGAGTCTTTGGAAGGAACGAAACTCAAGAGTTTTTCAGGGGAAGGCGTATTCTGTGGAGGCTGTGATTAGCAAAGCTCAATCTCTCATGTTTACATGGTGTCTTGTCTTCAAAGAATTTCAGGATTTGTCTTTTACAGATGTAATAGAAAACTGGCTTAGAGCATACTTCAGTACACCATAATTCATATAGTATGTTTACTTATCTGATTATGTCTTCTTTTCTTTTTTCCCCTTAGGCGAGATAGGCAGTCGTACTATCTTTTCTTTTGGCTTCTTTGTACTCTTTCCGGGTGGTACAAGCCTTTTATACCCTCACTTTTTGATCAATAAATCTTCTTTACCGATCAAAAAAAAGAAAAGGAAAAGGTCCTCCCCTAAGTGTCACTGCAATTTCCTCTCAAAAAGAGTGCTCTTATGTTCAAAAGTGGCAAAATATATATGTACGTATTGACAATTCTATAACAGTTGTTAGCCTTTAAAGCCCCATTAATTAGAGAACTTGAGACTTCACATCTCAAGATGTTTAACGGAATAGTCTTCCACACTGTTTTTTAATTTATGGAGTTAACAATTTTTTTAGTAACCCCGTTTTTTTTTTTTTCTTCTTCTCCTTTTTTTTTTGAGCACACGAGCATTTTTATTCTTGGTTGGTGTGCATTGGATGAGGTAAGGCATGTTATCTCCGTTGTATGTCACAATAAATCTATGTACCCGGAGAAAATCTTCAAACACGAGGTAGAAGTGAAGCATAATACTAGTTTTTTTCACCGGTAATAATTTCAGATACATCCAATAATATGTATGTACCACCTACTACCATTTTTTAAGGGTGGTATACCAACCACCAACCACCGAGCCATCGTGCCAACATGATCACGTATAATGTTTGAAAAAAAACAAACAATAATTAATACTAAAATGTCTCCTTGCCAACGGGAAACAAATATGCTCAAAAAATGAGACCAGATGTAAATAAAAATTAACCAGGGTTGATGTTATTGCGTGTCTAATTTTGTCCATTCTCTTTTCCTTCGCTATGCCTTCTTCTTTCTCTCTGTTCCTCACAATCTGTGTCCTTGTATCTACAGCTAATCCAGTATTAGGGTCCTACAAGTCCATTTTCAGCTTCGGGGACTCCCTCGCAGACAGTGGGAATTCACTCTACTCCGGACAGTATACTCCCGCCGCTCAGTTACCTTATGGAGAGACCTACTTCCATCAAGCTACCGGTCGAGCTTCCGATGGTCGCCTGGTTATTGATTTCATTGGTAGGTAACTAAACCATTAACAAGAAGTTAAGAATTGCATTTGCTTGCACATCTTTACTAACGCTCTATTTTACTTCAGCGCAATCGATTGGACTGCCATTGCTACCTCCTTATCTAGGCAAAAATAGTGGCAAGGATTTACAACAAGGAGTGAATTTTGCCGTTGGGGGAGCTACAGCTCTGGATGTTTCTTTCTTCGATGATAAACAGATTCCATATAACACGAAATACACTCTTGGAGTTCAACTTGGATGGTTCAAAAACCTCTTGCCTTCTCTTTGTAATTCATCTTCGGGTATGTTGCACTTTTAGTTTCTTTTTAATTTCTCGTGTCATCTAATGAATGATGTATGTAATTAGCTTGCACCATTTAACTTTTGGATTTGTTGATTCATGATTTCCAGATGGTTGCCGCAAGTTCTTCAATACATCTTTGTTTGTCGTTGGAGAAATAGGAGGAAACGACTACAATAATCCATTCATGGATGGGAGAAGTCTAACGGAAGTACGGACTTTCGTACCTAAAGTTATTGATGCCATTAGCTCGGCAATCAAGGTAATAAAAAGATGTTAAATACCAAAAACCTCACTTTTTGTGAGATGGAGGGAGTATATTTTAATACATTTGGTTAATGAATACAGGTTCTGATAAATGAAGGTGCCGTGGCATTCATGGTTCCTGGAAACTTACCAATTGGGTGTTCAACAATGTATTTAGGTCTATATCAGAACTCTAAGAAAGCAGATTACGATGACAGTGGTTGTATCAAGTGGTTAAATGATTTCTCCATTTACCACAACAGCTTGTTGCAAAAAGAATTAGATGTCTTGAGAGAATTGTATCCAAATACCAACATCATGTATGCTGATTATTATAATGCTGCCATGAAGTTTTACCAATCTCCTGATTCGTTAGGTATATATTATCTTTCTCTTATTGGTACCAGTTGACATAAAAAATTTCCCTTGTGTTCCTTTGTCAATTCCATGTGTTAAACATGGGAAACAGAACAACCAGAGCTCAAGCCACTAATTGGCGTCGTATGCTAATGATAAAAATCTGTTTGCTCCTAGATTGCTGACTATAAATATTTTTCAGATGCATCTCTGCATACTGATTGGAAAATATAATTTGGACTTCTTTCCCCCTCAGGATTCAAGGGTGGAGCTCTAACGGCATGTTGTGGGGGAGGTCTAAGTCGATGCTGTGATGATCCATCAACATATGTGAATTGGGATGGAGTTCATTTGACTGAAGCTGCATACAAAGTTATAGCTATTGCTTTGTTACAGGATCATCAACAGTCCTTCCCAAATACCTGTAACATTAGCGAGGCTAGCCCTTACAAACCAGAAGCAAGTGACGGCTTGCCGCCTAATAGTGCAGGGGCAAGCACAACCTTCTTTTTCATATGGGCATTTTTAATTCTTAGCTTTTTTCGCAGTTTCTACAGATAATTTTTATTATCTTTCTACAAATAACTTTTATTTTTGTACCCAAAAATTCTTAGTGAACCGTGGAATAAAACCACCTAAAAACAATTCAAAAATTGGGCTCTTTGTATTTGTATGGGGTAGGGCCCACACATTTTGTGTGTGAACAGTTTTTACATGATTCAATTCCGCTGTCTATGACTCTCTATAGAAGCATTGTTTTGTATAAGAGAAAGTACAATAAAATGGATTTCAAAGACGCCAATTCGAGAGTATATTAACGAAACTAGCTTTGATAAATCATGTCACTCTTTTGTTCTGTGGATCGCTCTCCATCATGAGTCAAAACCAAGGTGAAACTCAAAAGAAAACAATAATAATAATAAAATATAGCGGCACCTGTTCATTTGTGTAATATTGCTACTTGCGAGGAAAGATAACAGAGAAAAAATGCCTCAATAGTAATAAAACAACACAAGATTGGGCACTACAACAAAAACAACCATGTCATATGATCTAAGGGGTGATCAATATCACAGTTTTTCTGCAATGAAATGTTTGATTTGTAGTGAGCCTCGGTTCTCTGAATTTTTTGAACAGTCATCTACCCTATGCAAAGAATACAACAAGGCTTTTAAAAACTTAGACCTAAACGCACGAATTTAGAAAACTATCTAGAGAAATCAACGATCTTTTCTTTGAGTTTCTACACAAATTTACATACAAACAGTATAATCCATTTTTGCACCTGTAATTAAAATTGAAAATTAATATAAACGAAATAAAAAATTATATACATAAATGGGAAACAATGTCATTAAATGGAAAATGTGAGAACAAAAAAGAAGAGAAATTATACGTTTTCGTTGAGTCTACTTGTTTAACTCAGATTAACTACACACCAAATCCAATTCCTAGATGAGAGCAAGCAATAAGTGTTCTGACAAGATATTCGGCATACCATATATTATTCCTTTTATGTCTAACTCTATTTATCTATCAAGTTCGATCTTTACAACCTTGATACTATGGAGAATGAAGTTAAATCTGAAAAGCCTAAGAAGACTTGCAGAATCCATAACAACCTCGAGACAAACTGAGAGTATTTTGCACGCCTTCTTGTGCAATAGACTTTCACTACCCTACGAGTTGAAAATCATAATCAAGTTTGTACAAATGGCGCATTTTAATTAAAGTTGATAAAGACAATAAATAAGAACATAAGAAGATTACTAATGCTGGACTTATTGATGACCTGAGACGGGGGAAGACGGACAAGTACCTTGAGCAGCATTGGACTATTCTATAATATTAAATCTAAGTATACCTAACAACTATAAAAACAAGATCTGGAGACCTATGTTCTTCCTTTCCTATGGTAAGAGATTGGGGATGCCATCTAAGAACAAAAGAATATAGAAACATACAATGATGTCTAAAGTATAGGAAGGGAGCCTTACTTGCAAGAGAATATCCAGAGAGTATTTTGGATATTTGTTAGAAATTGCTGAGCCCAATCAATAGGTTAAGGACCAGTGATAGTATTTCAGGATTCTTAATGACACTCTCTGAAAAAGCGTAGGTCTAACAACCACACCCAATATTTCGTTTAGGCAATCTGTATGGAAAAACTCCAATATAATTCCAAGAGAATAAACTAGACAGTCAGACTCAATCAATATAAATATATCCAAGAGTTGTATTTCTGTTTCACAATGTAATCAACAAATAAAACAGATAGAAATCTATGAGCCTGATTATTATGTGAAACAACTTGAACGGTACCAAAGACCAATGTTCATGTGCCAATCAATTTATATCAACAACCATAGGTTGGATTATCTAATTGATTGAACTACGTACAACCTGTGATATTTCAATTATATAAACAAATATAATGTGGAAAAGAAAGAACACAAACACCAGAAATTTTGTTAACGAGGTTACCGCAAATGCAGAAAAACCCCGGGACCTAGTCCAGATTTGAACACCACACTGTATTAAGACGCTACAGACACTAGCCTACTCCAAGTTAACTTCGGACTGGAATGTAGTTGAGCCCTAACAAATCTCACACTGATCAAGGTACAATCGTGTTCCTTACGTCTCTGAATCCCAGCAGGACTCTACGCACTTGATTCCCTTAGCTAATCTCACCCACAACTAAGAGTTGCTACGACCTAAAGTTGAAGACTTGATAAACCAACCTGTCTCGCACTGAAAAGTCTATTGAATAGATAAATCTGTCTCCCACAGAAATACCTATGAGTTTTGTTCCGTTTTTTGATAAATCAAGGTGAACAGGAACCAATTGATACACCGGACTTATATTCCCGAAGAACAACCTAGTAATATCAATCACCTCACAATAATCTTAATGTTTTGGTAGCGAAACAAGATATCCTAGAATCACAAACGATGAGACGAAGATGTTTGTGACTACTTTTTATCTTGCCTATCGGAGATTAAATCTCGAGCAAATTTTAGAGAAGATAGTACTCTATCACGATAGAATACAGCAAAATCAGAACAAGCAACTACAGAGAAAATAGTTGGGTCTGGCTTCACAATCCCGATGAAGTCTTTAAGTCGTTAACCTATAATGGTTTTATAAAAAATTAGGCTAAAGGAGAATCGACTCTAGGCGCAACTAGTATCACACAGGAGGTGTGGGGATTAGGTTTCCCAGTTGTTATAGTTCTCCCTTATATAGTCTTCAAATCAGGTTTGCAATCAATTTTACTTTGGTAACAAAGCATTCAATATTCACGTTAGATGAAAATCTGATTAGACTAAAGCTAATATCTTTCAACCGTTAGATCGAACTTAGCTTGTTACACACACATGAAAAGTGACTTCATTTAATTATGGGTAACCGTACCTAAACGTGTACACCTTGTTGGCTCAACAATAGTTAACCGAAGTTAGCCATATGAACACTTTCATATCAACCTTGTTCATCTTAACACAACTAGTTAAAATGACTCAAATGAAACTAGTTCTAGAGTTTTTCAATTGTTTATTTTCTCATAGAAGTATATAAGACACAATTGAAGCAAAATCGATTTTGATTCACTCGAATCAATTCATGAACATTATAGCCACGGTTTGCAAAAGATTTCATTCCTTATTATATAAATATATTAGTTCATGAACAAACCGATTTTAGAACATAACCTACTCAAGTATGCAAATGGGTACGCATACCTAAGTGGTCGGACTTAGTTTGGGTTCACCAGTATGCGAACCGGTATATATACCTTCCAAATTCAGTTGAATTTCCGGACATGAACTTAGGCCAGTACGCATACGGGTATGCATACTAAGTTCCCGAACTTTCATAAACCAACCAGTACGCATACGGGTATGCATACCATGGTTCCCAAACTTGGAATAACAAGCAACAGTTAGCATACAAGTACGCATACTGTGCTATATCCAATCATGGTTAATTGTTCTAAACTCCCATTTAAATCATTGGAACATTCTTGGAAGACGACAATAGCCGTCTCACACAAACTATTAGCTTCAAAGCAATTTTCAAGTGATCGATAGATCAATACGAAACATTCTGAGTCTACATCAAATGACTGTCTCAAACAAATCATGTAAGATGTTACCAGGCGATTTTCACATGATCATCTTTTGACTTTCGTCAAGAATATAAGATGAACTTGGTTAAAGCGAAAGCTTACCCACACATATTTTGAGAAATATTTAAGCGAGTTAAATTCAACTCGAAATATCAAATGTGTATAATCGAAATCTATATAGCTATACGACTTTTGTCTCAAATAAGAGATAGAGTAGATAGATTTTTGAGTGATAGATGAGTTCAAGTCTCCGAAAACCTTTTGTTGATGAAGTTCCACAAGCTCCGCTTAGTAGTTCTTCATCTTCAATCGATGAACGCCGTGAAGTCTAATGCTCAACTACACTTTCTATCTTAATCCGAGACTTAGCTATAAGTAGACTAGAAATCAAGACTTATAGTTTTGGAAACTAAACTTGACAAACAAGCTTGAGATAGCAACGCTTGCGAGTTCGACCGAGAAGTGCTCTAAGAATCTCCCCCTTTGTCAATTTTAGTGACAAAACTATCAATACATATGGATTACAAAATAAATAAACTTTGTAGCTTCTCATTCAAATGCTTGATCTCCTTGGTACTTCAACATTACTCGAAATCTTCATCACTTCCAAGTACTCCAGTGATTCTGAACGTGTTCAACTCAGTATCATAGTTATTGAAGATCCGTAGCTATAACAATGAGAAAACAATAGCTCTCAATCATTGTTATACAGTGTCATAGTATTATTACACAGCATCAAAGTCCAATTGTATCACAACTTTGACAACAATACTATGGTGATATGTATCAACCCCCTTAGTCAATATTTCATCTCACAATGAAAACCACTCCCCCTTACATAATGACCCGTAAACCATATGTATTTGTAGTGTGAACTACACATTAATTCTCCCCCTTTTTGTCAATATAAATTGGCAAAGGTACGAAAACTAGTAGGATCATAATGAAATTCTCATAGAGATACTTCATGACTAAAAGAGAACATATCAATTTTGTTTTGATGATTTCACATAGTAAAAACTTAGTGTATTCATCAAGGAGTTTATAAAGATACAAGAAAACCCCTACAATATTCCACAACCGCACTCCCCACAAAGATTTGGCAATTAAGCACAAGTTCAATTAAGAACTCTCCCCCATAAAATGTCATTCCCGAGAGAACAACAAGAACGACTTTACTTTTACAAGAAAAAAAAAGGATTTCTTTGGGCATTAACAAATTACATAAAACATGAATTTGTATCTAGAAAACTCAATTAAATTAACCACAAGAGAACCCATGATTAATTTAATCGGAAATGCTCAACATAAGAAAACTTACGGAGACGTACAATACTTTCATATAGAAGTAGATCATGGAAAGATCAATACTGCGGAATATACAAAGATTCATTCTATTTTCATCAATATTTGCATAACAATACCATAGACTTAATCTTTGTTATCAAAAGTTCATTCTATTTTCCATCAATTTTTGCATAAAGACATATAATAGACTTAACTTTTTACAAATATGGGATAATCACAGTTCACGGACGCAAACACTCATATCCCATAATAATTTTTTGTAATATATAAAACCAACACTACACCATTTTTGGGGATTATCAACAAAAATTAGCAACGGCTCTAGAGCCGTTGCGAATTCGCAACTAAATTAGCAACGGCTTAGAAAGTAGCAACAGCTGGCTGCAGTTGCGAAATTTTGAGCCTTGTTGCAATTCGCAACGGCTGATAATTCCACATGTGTTTCCCGCTTGTGTGCAAGGTAACGCCTAAACTGCACATGTGCGACGAATTTTAGTGGATAAGAACACTATTTTTGATGGTTAGGATTTCCCCTAGAAATATGAACGGTTATTGATTCAACCCTATCCTTTATCTCAAAGCAGAGACTAAAACTTGTTATTCTCTCCGCCTCCATATGTTGTTCTCTATCCTCTTTCTCTTCTCCCTCAACTTCACTCCATTTCTCTGCTTAAAGAAAAAAAAATCAGTTTCACTCTCTATCACCGATGTATCACCGCCATGAGCTAAGCTTGAGAGAAAAATATCCAACACACACCATTTTATCTTCTATCTTTCTGTGAAAATTGTTTTCTCTTCAATCTTTCTGTGAAAACCATTTTCCTTCAATACCCACTACCATTAAACCTTCGATAAAAAAATTCTCTAGTTTATGTTGTTTTTCTATCTTTCTCTTGAAAACCCACTACTATTTTCTCTTCAATCTTTCTCATGCTTGATTTTCTACAGAAAAGTTAGGGTTTGCAATTTCAAAGTTAGGGTATGGAAAAAAAATCCCTTGATCTCGAAGATCTTGAGGTATAATCACTTTACCATGAAGATCGTCTTGTTTGTAGTTTCCAATTGTTATCGAGTGATTCGTTATGAACATCATGTTTAGTTATTCTCGGATTTGCATGATTTTGGTTTTGATTTGTGTTATGAACATCATCTTTACTTATCCTCGGATTTGTATTAGGTTTGTTCATGATTTTTTTTTTTAAAGTTTTTAGGGTATTTTTGATGAATCTGAGCATTGATCTACATTTGTTATGTATTATATGGTTTAATTTAAGATGTGGGTTTGTTAACTTGTTTTAATTTTGAACTCATAACAAAATTAAGCAAATGAGAAATCTTTGTTGTTTGCATCTGTTAATCCAGGTAATATAAATATGGTTATGGTTTTGATTGAATCTGGTTGTGATATTGATGGTTCAATTGATATAGGTTAATCCAGGTAATATAAATATGGAAATTGTTTGGATTAGTGGTTGCTTCAAATGTTATAAAAGATATAGGTTGCATAGGTAACATGCCTATGGAAGTTGGTGCTAATTGTTGTTATAGAGCACTATCTGTTGAGTGTTTGAGCTAATGTAATGGTAAACTGGCCTTTTTATCCATCACTAATATTCTTGTTTGCTGGGTTGTTTGTATGTTGAGATATATGTCTACTTACCATCATTTTTGAACTACTGTGATCCTTATTATCTACAGCTTTGTTTTGTTTCATTGTTTTGCTGTTCTCCCTGACCTCAGTCATATCCTTAACTTAATCCTTATCATATTTGTTGGTACAGGTTCATGTTGGAGGATCACCAATTTATAAAGTTGGTAGCAAGTTAGGTAAAGGTGGTTTTGGGCAAGTTTTTGTTGGCCGTCGTGTGTCAGGAGGTAGTGAAATGGCAACAGGTCCTGGGGCCCTGGAGGTAATTTGGTTGGATACCATTGGTTTGTACTTTATACACTAATTATTAAGGTTTAATTTAATAAGACATTTTTTTCGGTTTGTTCTGTCATCAGCAGGCGGATCTAAAATTTGAGCATAGAAGCAGTAAAGGTTGCAATTATGGTCCTCCATACGAGTGGCAAGTTTATAAGTACGGCTGGAAGTTTTTAATATGCAGATTATACTTTTCATCTTTTTATTATTTTTTTTCTTTATTCACAATCCTCGTTTGCTAAGTATATAATTTTTGTTTGGGTAGCACTCTTGGCGGCAGTCATGGAGTGCCGAGAGTACACTATAAAGGGAGGCAAGGTGACTACTATGTAATGGTAAGCCTAGAAACCTGCATCGCTTTGTTTTAGTCTTAAGTTTTACTTCCTTGCTACTTGCTAGTAGTTTGTGGTTTAAACTGGCTTTTGTGGGGTAATCTGGAGTTCCCAATTAAATTATCTTTCTATTCTATTCTATTGATTTTAACTGCACTTTGATTAGGTTATGGACATGTTAGGGCCTAGCTTGTGGGATGCATGGAATTCTTTAGGGAAAGCGTGAGTTTTCATTTCCTCAATATTGGACTGTTTTTCATTTTCACCTATTTCTAGTTATTGTGTTTGAATATTTTACTTGTATAGCGTAATCCTTCTAATGAGCATCTAGAATGCTCCTGACTGCTGCTGGCATACTTAAGAAGCCTATCAAGGGTTGTTTATTTTGCGCGTTAAGGGTTCTTGTCTGGAAAGAAAATTGTTATACATTTAATATCTTCTTAAGTTTTAGTGATTATAAAATAAAAGGTGTTTGTTCTGGAGGAGGTCAAAAAGAATTTTAAGATGGTCAGGCTACATGTTTGTCTTTTTGTACCTTAGAGTTGTGTAACGAGGCAAGTTAGTCTAATATGTTGAACTGTTTATTCCGTTGTTCGCATACAGAACCAATGGATACAGAACCAATTTTATGGCATGTTTAAGTTTTCATTAGCTCGCAAATGTAGTTGGTTTTGTCAGAAACTGAAAGGAAGTCGTGGCTAATAAGTTCATACATTCTTTTTGAATCTCCACTTCCGGGAACTACTCGGAATCCCCTATAAATATTCAACATTGAAATGAAAGTGAAGATGAAGACCCATCAAATACCTGAACAAGTCTGGTCCCTCAAACCTCGGTATATCATTGGTCAATTGAAGGTAACTACTATCTTTCTCTTTTGTAGTATTTTATTCTGTAGTTTATTAGCTAATGAATGATTGTTTTGGTGTCGTTAACATTATAACCACGGTTTGCAAAAGATTGCATTCCTTATTAAATAAATATATTAGTTCATGAACAAACCGATTTTAGAACATAACCTACTCAAGTATGCAAATGGGTACGCATACCTAAGTGGCCGGACTTAGTTTGGGTTCGCCAGTATGCGAACGGGTACGCATACCTTCCTAACTCAGTTGAATTTCCGGGCATGAACTTACGCCAGTATGCATACGGGTATGCATAATAAGTTCCCGGACTTTCATAAACCAACCAGTACGCATACGGGTATGCATACCATGGTTCACGGACTTTTAATAACATGCAACAGTTAGCATACAAGTACGCATACTGTGCTATATCCAATCATGGTTAATTGTTCTAAACTCCCATTTCAATCATTGAAACATTCTTGGAAGACGATAATAGCTGTCTCACACAAACTATTAGCTTCAAAGCAATTTTCAAGTGATCGATAGATCAATACGAAACATTTCGAGTCTACATAAATGACTGTCTCACACAAATCATGTAAGATGTTACCAGGCAATTTTCACATGATCATCTTTTGACTTTCGTCAAGAATATAAGATGAACTTGGTTAAAGCGAAAGCTTACCAACACATATTTCGAGAAATATATAAGCGAGTTAAACTCAGCTCGAAATATCAAATGTGTATAATCGAAGTCTATATAGCTATACGACTTTTGTCTAAAATAGGAGATAGTGTAGATTGACTTTTGAGTGATAGATGAGTTCAAGTCTCCACATACCTTTTGTTGATGAAATTCCACAAGATCCCCTTAGTAGTTCTTCGTCTTTAATCGATGAACGTCGTGAAGTCTAATGCTCAACTACACTTTCTATCCTAATCCGAGACTTAGCTATATGTAGATTAGAAATCAAGACTTATAGTTTTGGAAACTAAACTTGACAAACAAGCTTGAAATAGCAATGCTTGCGAGTTCGACCGAGCAGTGCTCTAACACTCTCAACCTGATGAGAAAAGAGGTATTAGTCGCCAGACTATATCGGTTTTGTGCTAAGATTCTAAAGACAATTCCTGATGAATGACGTTTGTGCTGCTGACTGGACTGTTGGTTGGTTACCTTTCACAACCTGTATCCAAGAACCAAATTTGCAGATTAGATTTCTAAACCATATCATAACGTGTAGGGGGAAAATCATCATCATCAATGTGATATAGTAACCCTGACAACAGTAGAATATGACAAAAACTAGAATTTTTATTAAAAAAATTTTACAGAGCTAAGGACAAGTTTCACTCACTGACCACTAAGTTGCGATATCATTGCACGAGCATCATGTTTAGCAGCTTCACGCATAGCTAAAACTTGAACCGAAAAAAAAACATAAAAGAATTCAAATTTATTAAAAAACTTGTTGTACAAAACCAACTTCTTTAAAAAAGAGATTCCAACACCATTGACTACCCAGCAAGTCCAAATGGACAAACTTGGTAAACCATGACCAATACAACCGGAATGAAATGCATGGTTATACCTCCTAGCAGAGGATCAATCTGTAGAAATTCAAAACTAAGAAGACATGTCAGCCACATTCTATAATGTATACGTAAGCAAACAAACACTAGTGAATCAGCATGCTAAACTGATATGATGAATCAAACAAGAAAATTTGAGTTCTAAACTGTTTTCTTGCAGATGCGGCAATAAGAGGATCAAAAACCAATTTCTTTAACAAGCATGGAAGGGGGACTTCAGAAAACATAAAGAGAGGCGGTGGAAGTTTACCAATTCTTTCAACCTCGACTATGTATTCCTCAAACTTAGGTGCAAAATGAGTTTAGACGATCCACATAAGACTGTCACTGAACAAGATGGGAAAAGGCTTACCTCTGCATAAATTCTACGAACAGTGGAGATGGTCTCAATACCTAGAAGAATTGAGCTGGTATATAAGCTAATTCAAAAAATAAAAACAAAGTTAGGATCAACTGGTGCAAAGCATTATATCAGAACTTTGAAAACCTAAATAGATTGCAATACGATGAGCTGGTATCTTGTGCTAAAAAAATACCATCCAATACAACATTATTCACATAAACTGCTTTGACACGTGCTGGTATAAGGTTGTATGTCATACTTTCTACAATACAAGATACTAATGCAGGCTTTCGGCCATGTTCCACCTTATAAAAGGCCGCCGTCTGAAATAAGAACACCCGCAAAAACCATAAATCATACAACTAGGATAGTAATATAATAAATATATCATGGATAATGTCGTTAACAATACCATATAAAGTGAATCCCGTCCCTCAAGGAACGTATAAGCTATAATGTCCTTGTAATACTTCGAACCTTTTTCTCTGGTTTAACTTAACCCATTATTCAAATTTTACATGTATAGTACCTAAAACTATAATGCTCGAGTACCTATAACACTTGTGGGTTTCTTAGTAGGAAAAATTTAGTGTTTAAATAGAAATGCATGTCTTAGTTCAAAACCTTGGATGTCATAATAGTGACCTATGCAGCTGGGCGCGTGTCACATTTCTGTCATAAAAAAAAGAGAAGAAAACGAGGGGACCTATATTTAGTTTTTGGGGAGAAATCATGGATGACATTTTTTTTCCTCATCTTCTCACTATCGCTATATTTCTCAACGCTCTCTCCAAAATTCAACCCAAAATTTCAAATGAGGTTAAATTAAACCAACACCTTCTCATTAAAATTGAAACAGTAAGGTCTGATTTTTTCCGAAAACTATGGAAATGGATGTAAATATCGTCTTCCTGTCCATTATCAGCAAATAAGAGAGAATAATGTAGATTCAAAAGGGATTATTTTCCGTTTCACTAAGATTATTCCCTTTTTGGTTGCATGAGTATTGTATATATATGTTAGTATGTTGATGATGTAAAAGTGGAAGTTCTTGATGTAATCTCTCATCTTTCAATTTATAATCTTCTTATTATTACTGATTAACGTGTATTCAAAGTTTGATAAAGATAATGAGTTTATGTAGTGAATATACTACAAATACATTTGGATTTAACAGTGACAGGAAGTATGAAGGGGTTGGAGAATAAAGATTTGGAGAAGAAGGAGAGATGAAAAGGGAGAGTTGAAGGGAAAAGGGGGAGGGAAGATTCAGATAAGGAAGAAGATAAATTTTTACTCATTCATAATAATCCAATACAATGAGCAGAACAGCTCATATAATCAGAATAGTATTCACAGACAACATGTGATTGGCTAAAGGCAACTGAAATAAGATGGAAGCCTCATGGTATATAAATAACAATGGGGGCTCCCATAAAATCTTAATCTTAACTAGCAGTCTATAACAAATACCTACCCCTATAAATGATTCTTGTCCTCAAGAATCAACTTAAGGAAATTGCGCTTCATGAAGACTGGATCTTCCCAAGTTGCCTCTGATGGAGTAGAATGAGCCCAATAAACCAGAACTTGAGATACAGATTGAGTATTCTTCTTAACCAGGCGAGAGTCCATTATCCTGAGTGGAATCACCTTCATAAGACCATCAAAATCTAATGTCGGAAGTGTAGTTTATGGTATTAACCCTGAACCCAGTTTTGGCTTAAGTTGAGAGACATGAAAGACTGGTGTATCCTTGAGGTAGAGGGAAGTTTCAATATATAAGCTACCTTCCCTAACCTGTCCAGCACAAGGACCAAAAAATTCAGCATCCAACTTGAGATTCCTTCTGCTGAAGTGTGACGATAAGATTGTAATCTTAGATAAACCCAATCACCTACCATGAATTCTCTCTCAACTCTCTTCATATCGGCTTGTTGTTTAATTCTGTTCTGAGCTTCCTCAAGTGTAGATTTCAGAATAATTTCCAGGGCTTGTCTTCCATTGAGGCATTAATGGCTGGAGAATAGTGAAGTCCATATTATGGTGGAGAATAGTGAAGTCCATATTATGGCTGGAGAATAGTGAAGTCTATATTATGGCTGGAGAGAGTGAATGGTGGAGGCTTGTCTTCCACTGAGGCATTGATGGCTGGATAATAGTGAAGTCCATATTATGGTGGAGTATACCCATAAAAAGCCTGAAATGGAGTAATCTCGAGGCTAGTGTGATATGTAGTGTCAAACCACCACTCTGACATAGGCAACCAACTGACCCATTTGGTTGTCCAATACCTAGTCATGCACCTAGGATAGGTTTCTAAGCGTGTATTCACTCTCTTTGTCTGGCCATCAGATTGACAGCGATAAGTTGTACTCATATGCAGTGTTGTGCCCAATTTAGAGAAGAGTTTTTTCCACAAGTTGGTTAAAAAAATAGTCTTTATCTCACACTACAAAAGTAGGGAATCCATGCATCTTATAAACATCATTGAAGAATAGCTCGGCTATAGAAGTTATTATAGATGGATGGATGACCATTATAAAGTGTCTATATTTAGTAAATCTATCAACTACCACAAAAATGACTTCTCTTCCTTCTGATTTTAGTAGTCTAGTGATAAAATCCACTGTGATGTGTTGCCAAGCTTATTCTGGAACAGGCAAAGGTTGTAACAATCCTGCTGGTAAATATTGAAGCTCTTGTGTTGTTGACAGACATCATACTCTTGAATGTATTGAACTAATTCCTTATTCATACCAACCCTGTAGAAAAAGACGTTGCTCTCTAGTAGCTTGCTTGCTCCGGAAGAGTGTAGAGCTTCCATTACTTGTTGTCTCAAGTTTTCATCACCACCAATTTAGATTTTATTCTTGTATCTAATCACCCCTTGTGAATATGAGCAGTTGGCCAAGCTGGAAGGATCAAGCATTAGTTTAGGAAGCAATTCTTGTGTCAATGGGTCTGAGATGTAGCTTTTGAGGACTTCATCATCCAAGTGGGTTGTATTTGGGTGACAACATTACACTCTGAAGGGTTTGAATGTCCTATCTTGGATAGGGCATCTGAAACTCTATTGTCAATTACCTTCTTATAGCAAAGCTCATAGTCACAACCAAGCAGTTTAGCTAACCACTTTTGTTGCATTCAAGTATTCAACCTTTGCTCCATGAAATTTTTTATGCTTTGATGGTCAATTAGATCTTAAAGTGATTTCCTAGTATACAGGGTCTCCATTTATTCAATGACATGACAATTGCTAGTAACTCTTTTTCATATGTGGTGTGTGCTAGGAATCTATCTCCCACGCCTTTTCTAAAATAAGCAATTTGTCCTCTTTTCTACATTAACACAACACCTACTCATGAGTCACAAGTACATGTTTTTACTTCAAATGGTTTGGAAAAGTGTGGAAAAACTATAACTGGAGTAGTAGCAACAGCTGTTTTGAGTTTATCAAAAGCAATTTGAGTTGAAGAGTTTCAAGGGAAGCAACGGCTTGCTAATAAGGCCATAGTTTTTAACAAACTTCATGTAATACCCAGTTAATCCCAAGAATCTTCTCAGATCCTTTATACTTTTTGGAATAGACCAATTTACCTTGATTTTTATCTTGATAGGATCTGCAGCTATTCGTTCACCAGAAATTATATGACCAGGATACTCAATTTGAGTTTTACCAAAAGAGCATTTACTAATTTTTGCAAACAATGAATGTAGTTGGAGTGTACTGAAAGTTGTGTGAAGATGTACTAAATAGGACTTCATGTGTGGACTGTAACGAGGATGTCATAAAAAAAATAAGAATAAATTTCCTCGGGAAAGGTTTGAACGATTCATTCATCAATGCCTGGAATGCAGCAGGAGCATTGGTTAAGCCAAATGGCATTACCAGAAACTCAAAATGTCCTTGATGGGTTTTTAAGGATATTTTGTGAGTATCAGAAGGATAAATTTTGATCTGATAGTACCCATCCCTGAGATCAATAATAAAGAAGATCTTATCACCTTTTAGTGCAACACCAAGAAGGACTTCATCAACTAGCATATTTCTTCACGAAAGTGTTGTTATCTCCAGCATGAAAGGAATTTTTTCATGAAACCAACCCAAGATTTGATTGAAGTACTCACCAGGGGAGCGCCATCATAATGACATGTATTTTACTACACTATCACGTTGTACTCTTTTTCCTTTATCAAGATTTTGTCCCGCTGGATTTTCCTTGTCAAGGTTTGATCGAAGGAAACATATGCGTGTCCAACTCTGTCCTAAGTGTTCTCAATTGTACTCTTTTTCCTTCAATATGGTTTTTTCCTTTCCTAACAAGATTTTATCTAGGAAATTAGTTTTAGATACAGTGATCATTTAGGGGGAGTGTTATAAATAGAAGTTTAATGCCTGCTTTAGTGGTACCATATTACTTGGGCACCAAGTATCTGAACTCTGTAAATAGAGGCCTAACCCCTTGTAATTACATAAGTATTAATAGAGTTCCCTCTTCTTCTCCGCTTTGTTTCTCTTTCTTTCCTTTTTAGGTTTACAACAGTTATACAATTATGGTCTGTTCGTTTAATAATTCGACCCAACAACACATAAGAAAATTCGCCAAATTGGGGTATACCCAAATTAATTGGATATATGTACAAGAAAGAAAAAAATAAAAAGGTCATTTGGAAGTAAAGTTCAATGCCCGTTAACCATATATTTATAGTATTGGCTAAACTTCCCTTATTTAACTAACACTTATTAATCGGTTTAGTTTAATTAACAAAATTAGATTAATTAGTTGAGTTATAAGCTATGAAATCTTGTTTTGGTTAGATTTAACTTATGGATTTTGTTTGAAGGTTTTTTGAGAAAGAAAATTTATTTTGAGAATTTTATAACGGAATTGAAACTATACTAGCCAAACACTTCTAGAATGGGAATTGCATAGTTGTTTAATGGTTTCATTCTCCAAATTACAGAAGGAATCAACACTTTCAGAAATCACAGGATGAGAAGTCGGCATGCTTGACTAAAATAGATAATGACCCTTATAGCCGGCATGTTGACAATAAACCATAATGCCGACCAAATGAGTTTTTCCATACAGAGAAAGGTGTCACAAATGCATGATTATTTGGTATGGTATTAATTTCATAACCTGCCGACTAAGCTGTAGTCGTCAAGGTTGATAATGCCAAACACTGATGACTAAAAATCTTATATACAAGGTCGTCATGATTACAGATAAAACAACACAACGACTGAACGAAAAATGGGAGGACACAGAGAAAGGTTTAGTTGTTATTGGTCGTATGGTAGAAATTGCACAAAGTGACAACCAACACAAAATCGTCAAGGAAGTTTCTTCAACCATGCCGACTAATAGTAAAAATATACACAGAGAAACTGTTTTATGGCACTTATGGTCGGCAAGGTTCAAGTTTTCAAAACATGATGACCTTAACTACCACAACACTAGTCGGCAAAGTATAAGGATGAATATGGTGACGACCCTGTAGATGTCACTTACAGAGTTGAAAAGTCGTCATGATACTCAACATAGGAAGATAACGACTAATACTAGACGTCAAAGTAGATGGAGAGATACCCTGAGGAAAGCGGCGGAACCAGGATTTTGTGCTCGGGGGCTAAAAAAAATTTGTGGGGATTCTATATTTATTCATCTCAATTGCTAAGAAGAGAAATGTGGTAAAATACCTGAAATGAGCAAAGCGCGCAACATACTATCTTTCGCTCGAAGCACAACGCTATCAAATCTATTCACACAACGGTACGAGTTAGTCTACTATTTGTTTCAGGTTCTTATGAAAATGGTGGACAAATATTAAATAAGCAAAGGTTCATGATCGAATATGAGATTTACCTTCAAACTGATATGAGATTTTCCACAGAGAATAGAGGAAACTAAGCTTAATTTCCATTCAATCCCAGTGAATTCAGAGTCTTTTCAGCTTCGAACATAAAATTAGTTAATTACACTCACTAATATAAGAAAGTAGAATGATTGTAAAAGATAATAACGTCGTCGATATGTAAACTAATTACAAAACGATTCGTCGTATTAATTATTACAAAAAGAGTCGTCATTTTTACAAAATGATTATAGGAAAACGACATAGTTTTAAGACAAATATCTAGTCATGTAAGATAAATGCATCAAGAAAAAATGGTTGACAAAAACAATACTTCATTTCCGTATGCACTCGGCGGTTCTGTTTTGTAAAGAAAACCTCTATTATAGATTCTATGGAAATGCCTTCTGAAAGAATTTTTTCAATATAAAGCATCATGGAATCGTTAGTATGTCCTTTGCCATGAGCATTAGGCAGGACTTGAATTGGTACGAAATTATAAACATTTGGTGATGGAGAAGAAGAAATACTTTTCACTGGTAAGAAAAATGAATCCATTCTTCCATTTTTAGGCACTAAACGTTGGCTCATTATAACCTGAAAATTCAAAGAATCCCCTGTTCCCAATTAAAAATTCAATGTTAACCCTAATTCAGAACTGAAAATTAATAAAATTTAATTGAGTAAGAATCTCCTTTCCTAACTGAAAATTCAAAGTTAACCATAATTCCCAAAACATGAAAAGAACTGTAAATGAATACAATTCAATTGAGAATGGAAGACCCCCGGGCATCGTTCTTATAGCAATTATCATACAAATGATCCAATTACAAATACCAATTCAATTCTCAGTTCCATATAATCTTAGATGAAAAATCAAATTCTACACCAAAAAAAAAAAGTAAACCCAAAAATAATTGCCTTTAATCAAAGATTCAAAGAATACATAAACTTAAGAATGACAATCTAATACTGATATTGGCTTGTGGTTGCGAGAAAATTAACCTTTAATCTGCGACAATAATCAACATATAGTTGGGTGTTTAAGATTCCAAGTTTTAACCTAGAAATTAAAAAGAAACGAAAGATAAGAAGAAAAAGAAAGCGTGTTTTTCTTTCCGTCTGTATCCTTTGCTAGATATAATTTTGACCTGGGCATACTTTTTTTGTTTTCACAATTACGCTAGCAATAATCGACATTTATATAGCCTAAGTAAGCTACCCCCAGTACCGTCCCTACTTGACGAACACACAACTGCAGTTCAACAATTTGGATTTGGCCAACCTAATATGGCATTCAAACAACATACTAAAGTACTAGATAGAGTTCGAAAGTATTAATCGACAATAAAAAAATCAAATCGACGAATTTTTTCCATCTGAAAACGACAAATGAAATATAGAAAAGGAGGGACTTGATTATCAGATTGATGAAGGAGGACAAGGAGAAGAGTAAATAAAATTGACATTAACAATGTGTTGGATTTTAATAAAATTGGCAAGGGTATTTTTATAAATTTTTCCCGTTTGGTCATCCCTAGCCTTGCTTCTAGGTTCACTTATATTCCCGTATAACCCTGTAAGTTTGTGTACACCCCAATCGGACGAATGTAAGAAAATGGACTCGAATTGATTTGAAAATATGTCAGCTGGCAACCAAAGAATATTCCCGTATAACCCTGTAAGTTTGTGTCCACCCCAATCGGACGAATGTAAGAAAATGGACTCGAATTGATTCGAAAATATTTCAGCTGGCAAAACCTTACCTCAAAATTAGGACCCATGGGAAGATCACCTTTTGAACACAACCAAATGACCAACCTCACCAAACCCGTACTCCTCAAATAATGCAAAATATCTACCTCTACAGGTCATAACTCAGAGTGGATCGAAAGAAACCAACTACCATAGGTAGGTAGTAGTAATGTGGCCAATCACTAATCTTGATATGTAGTAATGATTGATCTTAGCTATAATGCATAATATGCTTCCACCAAACGGTGGATGCATGCATAGAAAAGAGCCAGAAATGTTACTCTGATCTTCTGTATATGATTAAGCCCGGCTGTTTGTATTCGGTAGTAGTTGAAGAGTAAACTATATATATAACGGAGTTGTTTTAAGTGAAGCAGCACACTTAGAACTTTGCATTCATTGTCAAATACTACTAATTAATATATTCATGGCGAATGATATGGTTGCTGCAATGAAAGTTGAAGTAGTTTCAAAAGAAATTATCAAGCCTTCTTGCCCGACTCCCAATCACCTTAAAACCTTCAACTTATCCCATCTTGATCAGCTTGCTCCTCCATTTTATACTCCACTCCTTCTTTATTAGTGCAAAAATGACAATGAAAACAATGTCGAAACAGTCGATAGTTGTTCTGTAATAAAGAAATCTTTAGCTGAAGCCTTAACGCAATTCTATCCCTTAGCTGGTAAGGTCATCGATGACAAATTTGTAGATTGCAACGATGATGGGGCAAATTATTTCGAAACCAAGGTAAGTAATTGTCAGCTCTCTCAACTTATCCAACATCCTGATGTCCATGAAGTGGCAAATATATTCCTTCCATTTGAACCCCGGGATCCTGAAATACTTTCCATGCAACTTCCTCTGATATCTGTCAAAGTCAATGTTTTCGACGAGGACTGTGGTGGCGGAATTGTGATTGGTTTGTGCATCTCCCACAAGATAATTGACGCAGCTTCATTCACCACTTTCATCAACGATTGGGACTATTGCTCGTGGTATTAGTTCTGTGGATGCTGATCAGCAAATCAAAGGTCCCGATTTTGGGTTGCAATGTCTTTTCCCACAAAAAGATTTAACAGGTTTTAAACCGCCTGCCTCTCTGCCGATGAATGGAGTGGTGGTTACAAAGAAGTTCGTCTTTACGGATTCAAAATTAGCTCTACTCAAGGAAAAAAGCCAGATCATCATCAATGAATCAACCGACTTACAGTACCAGCTGCCAACTCGTGTTGAAGCCCTTTCTGGTTTAATATGGAAATGTTTAATTGATATAGACCAAGGCAAGATCATGAAGGGGGCTACGCTGATCCTCCTGCTGTAACGGTTTACCTACTGACACATGCAATAAATATGAGATCAAGGATAGTTCCACCATTGCCGCCACACTCCTTCGGCAATATGGCTTGCCTTGCGGTTGCTCCCCACGTCTACATGAATAATAGCAAGGACATTGAAGCAAAAGACCAGAACTACCCAGATTTGGTGAGTAAAGTTAGGGACTCCATAAAGAAAATTGATGGAGATTATATAGAAGAACTGCGAACTACTGATATGCTCTTAAACTTCCTGAAGATGAACGAGAATAAAGCAAGTGGTCAGAGTACGTCGATGCTACACTTCACTAGTTGGTGTAGGTTTCCAATATATGATGCAGACTTTGGTTGGGGAAAGCCAACATGGATAAGTATTTCTTCAATCCCTTTTAAGAACATGGTTGTGCTAATGGATACTAGTTCAGGTGACGGAATTGAAGCCACGGTGAGCTTGGATATAGAGGACGCTGCTGCTTTTGAACATCAACTCCTTGCATTTATGTCCTAGCTAGTAACTTGTTTTAGCTATTGGAGCTTGTGTCTACTTTATTTCATCTTTCTCGGCAAAACTCACACCGGAGAATGTTCACTTTGTTAATTTCTTTCCGGAGTCGAGTCGAATCTAGTTAGTTTTCTTGGTGGCTGGCTTCTTACCACATTTCAATAAATGTTGTGGAAGTTACAGGTGGACTCACTAATTGATTGTTAGACCAAAATTTAAGCTTAGCTGTATGTGGTGAATTTCAAAACATCATCTCTTATTATAATCTCCTCATCAGATTTTTTGACATTAGCTTCAGAGATACTCTTATATATTCCACTCTAAGTTAATAATGATGTCATCCCGGTATCTTCTTGAAGCAGAAAAATCATAGGATAGTGTTGATACACAATCTTAGAATGATTATTTGAACAAAAAAATAATATTTTATGGAGCAAAAATATTTTTTCTGACTTCTGCTTCCGGAAAAACAACCGGTCGTTAAACCATTTGTTTTAGTGAGAATTTTAATCACATCTACTTATTTATTTTACTTATTTTAATCTAGTCCACCTAAATGATAATCATTAGTAAACCCAATCACTTACAACCACCCCAAATGAAGTGGCAAATCATTTTGCTGCTTGGTAATAAAGACAAAAAAAAGGTAATAATCCAAAACTAAAGAAGTGGGGGTGGAGAGGCAAATTATTGCCGCTAACTTAATCTTTGAAGTCAATATTCATCCCAAGTCGGTATGCAAGAATCTAATGGGATGTCCATGCACTGTTCTTAAGTTAGCCAACCCATTGTATGGCTTTTAAGGAGATAACATGGGCGATAACATGTTTCTTTTAGTTGTGATGTCAACAAAGCTCATTGGGTAATCCGCGTCAATTGATCAGTACATATTATCATCAATTATAACTGTACAAAGCCATAATTTACATATCCAAACTACACAATGACTTGATCCGAAGAATAATGAAAGAACAGACAAACAGATATAATAATAAAAATAACTATACGAAATAAGTATTGCTGGAAGAAGTTCAATATTACGAAGCACTCATGTGAAGTGCTACAAGAGATGCATATGCTCCATTCTTAATTTTCATTAATGTGTCATGATCCCCTTTCTCGGCGATAACCCCGTTTCTGACAACCGCAATAACATCAGCGTTCTTAATTGTGGTTAACCTATGTGCAACCACAACCGTCGTCCTGTTCACCATGATTCGGTCTAATGCATCTTGAACTAAGTGTTCCGATTCTGCATCAAGTGCACTTGTTGCCTCGTCTAATAGCAAAATCTTTGGTGCTTTGACAATGGCGCGTGCTATCGCCACCCTTTGCTTTTGCCCACCTGACAATTGTACTCCTCGTTCTCCTACCATTGTATCATACCCCTTCACAAATAGAAAAGGACAAGTATTAACCTCACATCTATAGAGCTTTTAGTGTTTCAACGTTGTAACTAGCGTTTAATAGGTGTTCAAGTTCTAACCTGTTGTAAGCCACTAATAAAATTGTGAGCATTTGCCTGCTCTGTTGCTGCTATAATTTCCATCTCTGTCGCATTACCTTCCTTTCCGTAAGCAATATTGGCACGAATTGTTTCGTTGAACAAAATGGGTTCTTGACTTACCAAACCCATTTGTTGCCTCAGCCATCTGACCTGAAACTTCTCAATTTCGACCCCGTCCAATGTAATATGTCCTGAATCAGGATTGTAAAACCGTTGCAGCAATGATATTACAGTTGATTTACCGCTTCCACTCTCTCCAACCAGAGCTACTGTCTGATAAATGAGAACCATCATTAGAGCTAAAGAACAATGTATAGACAGGAGGGATGTCGAAGTAGTTATAGTACACAATGAGCATATAATAGGAGTTTATACCTTTCCAGAATGAATGGTCAAGCAAAAGTCCCGGAATATTTGAACATCTGGCCTTGTTGGGTACTTAAAACTAACATGTCGGAACTCAATTTTCCCTCTTACATCTTCTAATGTGGTTCCGGAGTCATTGCTCAAGTCTATATTAGTTTCATGGTCAAGAATTGCAAATACGGATGCAGCTGAAATCTTGGCTTTGCCAGTGTCTGCTACCGTGGAGCTTGAACCAGACACACCAACGGCAGTAAATATCAGAGCGAAGAAAACCTGATAACAACATAACAACATGGAAATTAAGAACAAGGAACCACCTTTGCAAAAAGTACTCACTGATAGAAGTGTGTGGGCTTCCAACTCAAAACCAATTGGCAATGAGTGGAGTGGCTCCACACCTTATATTGTGCACCATGCTAGAGGGTTTGGTCTACGTGGGACTGATCTCCAACACTCACGACACTACAGTAAGAATTAAAGTTAGAAGAAACACATACCCGGAAAACCTGTGCAAATGTTGCTTGACCTGCCTGAACTAGTCTTCCTCCGATATAAAAACTAAGCGCATAGACAGAAAACATCAAGAAATTCGTAATCCCGAAGCCTATTCCACTAACGATCCCTTTTCGTACACCTGCCTTTTCTGGTCCTTCGCACTTACTTTCGTACAATTTCATAACCTTCTCTTCGGCACCAAATGATGCTACAGTTCTTATACTCCCAACTGCGTCATTAGCAACTTGGCTTGCTTCTTCATACTTCTTCTGCAATATATACCCATGAAATCATGGATGTTAGACCACAAATAAACTTTACCTTAGCCTTTGTTTTTCATGAAAGTTATAAATAGATCAAAGACAAACCTTCGCGTCTGAACTAAATCCTTTCAGGAACTTCATTTGAGCCCATCCATTCAGTCCAATTAAAGGTATCAACACAAGGATAATCAAGGACAGCTTCCAGTTCGCTTGGAAAGCAATGCCCAGACCAGCAATAACTATTGCTATGCTCTCAACCAACATTGCAAGTGAATCTCCAACAAGACTGCGGACGCTTGCTGCATCTGCAGAAAGCCTGGCACCAATAGCACCACTAGAGTGCTCTGGCTCATCAAACCAATCAATATCCATTTGAACAGCCTTTTCAAAGCACAAGGAGCGTATACGGTTTATTAACTTGCATCCTGCCACGGAAAACAAATATGTTTTCGCCGGTGATAAAATTAAGGATCCGGCACCTAAGGCTATACATATCAATGCCCAGAAACTTGAATCTTTTTTGAGCTGAGCTGGAGGTTCAAAGAATGTCTTGATTACACTGGAAAGCATTAGAGCGAAAGCTGGAAATATTACTCCATTCAATCCTGCAACTACAATCCCTAGTAGCAAAACAGGAATCTCTGGCTTGTTGAGGGATGCAAGACGACTAATTGGGACATCTTTGTACTGCTGGGTAGGTGGTACGTTGTCATCGTTGTTGTATTCCGAGGCAACCTCGCTGAAATTTCTTCTCGAAGGAAATCCAAATTCAATGGAAAAAGAATGGTGACCACTATTTCCACGCGTAGATGATGCACGACTAAACAATTTTCCAAGTGACATGCGTCTACTAGGATTCCTGCTAAGTTGACGCGAAAATTCTGACTGTCTACTAGGATTCCTGCTAAGTTGATGCGAAAACTCAGATTGTCTACTAGGATTCCTGCTAAGCTGACGCGCAAGTTCTGACTTCTCATTACCATTTGCTGATTCTTCGTTTGCTTCTTGCAATCGTATAAGCTGAGAGTATGCTCCTTCTGGGTCTTCCAGAAGCTTAATGTGTGAACCTGGTGAAAGAAAATGCAGCAACTTATAAATATATATTTTTATCTCACTAAAGAAGCTAGAATGCCGAGTTTTTTTTTTTTACTGGCTCAAACCTTTTTCGATAATCTTTCCTGTCTGAATGACAGCAATCATATCAGCATTCCTTATTGTGCTCAACCGGTGGGCAACAATGACAGTTGTTCGATTGGTCATCACCCTATCAAGTGCCTCTTGTACAATCCTTTCAGATTCTGCATCAAGTGCACTAGTAGCTTCATCCAGAAGTAGAATTCGTGGATTTTTTAAGATTGCCCTAGCTATGGCAATTCTCTGTTTTTGCCCACCAGACAATTGGGTTCCATTCTCGCCGACCATAGTGTCTAGGCCCTGATAAACACATTCATATAGAAGTTAGTTTTTAAAATACGTATGCAAACAAATGGTAATTTGGAAGTTAAAGAAACCAAAAAACAACCTCTGGTAGTTTATCAATAAACTTGGCAGCGTTAGCTAGCCCAGATGCGACTTTAATTTCCTCAAGAGTTGCCCCATCCTTTCCATAGGCTATATTATCCTTAATGCTAGCAGTGAATAGCACGGGTTCTTGGCTGACAAGTCCAATTTTCTCCCGGAGCCATCTCAATTGTAACTCTTTGATATTTATACCATCAATTAGAATTTCACCAGCTTGTGGATCATAAAATCTTTCTATTAAACTAATGACAGTCGACTTTCCACTTCCACTTTGTCCAACTATAGCATTGGTCGTTCCACTTGGAATGCGTAGACAAAATCCATTGAATATTTGTTCATCTGGTCTTGCTGGATAAGTAAAGCAAACATCTTTAAACTCGATATCCCCGTGAATGTCATCTAATGTTCTCCCCTTGGAAGTATCATAGGCATCGATCTCCGGCTTTCTATTTATTGCCTCAAACATCTTGTAGGCTGCTGCTTTTCCCGCAGCAAATGCACCCAAAAATGGAGCTGCCTGCCCCAGTGCCCTGCATTATAACAGAGAACTTTTAGAGTAAAGCAGATTAACAATAACTGAGTGACTAAATAAATCAAGCTATATGATGCGCTTACATGGAGCCAGTTAACACAGCAACGATAACATTAATGATATCTCCTCCGGTATATCCTTTGTCTATTATCAGTTTCGCACCGTACCATATGGCAAGGGCATAAGAACAAAATGAAATGAATGTAATTGAACCAAAACCTAATCCAGAAAATAAGCCCTGTTGAACACCAGCCTTGTAAGCAGTTTCAAGTGACTTATTGTACTTGGCAATTGCTAGCTTCTCCCCGGTAAATGCTGCGACCTATATAAGAGTAATGTCAGTTATTGTTAAGCTAGTATTTTCAGTAGCAGAGGTAACAATCAAGAATTAGCCCATCGGTAAGTTATCTATTTAAATTTAACATGTCACAGTTTATCTGTTAACCAAAGATAGAAATTATAACTTACTGTTCGTATTGCACCGAGCGTTTGTTCTACAACAATTCCTGCTTGGGAATAAGCTGTTTGTCCACGAGATGCCATTTTGGCAATTACAATGGACATGGCAGCACCAGTGATTACAAGAGGGGGGATTGTGGTTAACATGACAAGCGTTAGAAGCCAGCCTTTGACGAATGCAACTATAAAACCTCCTACAAATGTCGCCAACTGCTCGACAAATTTTCCAACCTTTGAAATAAAAAATAGAGAGACCGGAGGTGTTAAGAGTTAACCACTGAACTTGCACACTTTATGGTGTGTGTGTGTGTGTGTGTGAATCCAAGTTTCAAGTTTTGCATCGGTTAAGAAATGAATTATATATACCTTCTCGCCCATAGCTTCTTGAATGAGAACAGTGTCACCTGACATCCTTCCTATGACTTCTCCTGTGGTTGTTTCATTATCAAAGAAAGCAATATCTTGCCTCAGTATGGTTTTCAAGTAAATACTTCGTATGCGTGCCGCTTGTCTCTCCCCAGTGACCATCCAACAACCCACCTCTGACAATAAAAATAATAATTTTTCTCAGTATCAAATAGACATAGTTTTAAATCATCTCAAGCTGTAACACAGTGACAACATTAAGATTGCACGAACTTAATGACATAAAAAACTTACGGAGGGATGAAGCCACTAGGCCTAACGCAGCCAAATAGGTGAATTGTAGTGCTACCTGAACATATCAATATGACAGAGTTGGACAATTAGACACATATGCGTATATCCATAGGCCAAATGACTTGAGAGTATATGCAAATTTTGCTATCCGGAGTTGTACCTCAAGTTACAATTCAGGATGAAAAACGTAAACAAAATTTGTTGGTAACTAGAAAATTTATGTGGCAGATGTATATATATATATATATATGTATGTGGCTTACCTTAGAAACCTGCTTTACCACTTGATCAGTACCTTCAGTATTTCCAAAAGAGTTTATCATTTTCCCAAGAAGAATAGTCATGATAGGCGTTGTCGCTCCATTTGCGCAAGCTCCAATTGTTCCGACGACCATTAACACTTTATCTTTAAAATCAGCAAAACGAAATAGTTTGAAAAATGGAACGGTTCCAATAACTTCCTCCTCTTTTCCATCAGTATGCTCTAGTTCTTGTTGATCATCTCTCTTTAGTGACCTGCTATCTTTTTCGGGGTCAGGTACGTAACTACCTGATCTGCTAACACGGTGTTCATCCATGTTAGTAACTCCTAAAAATGACCAACAAAGCTCAGTTTTAAGTTTTCAAAATTTGGGTTCTAAATGCCATCATCAAGTTTATAGAAATTCATTGTGCAGTTGAATCAATGATTTAAGAACCCATATTCAGCAGACATCATTAGTCTCACTAAAATAATACAAGAGTTGACATACATTCCACCAACCTTATGCTTTCCTATAGTATTATACCTATTCTAAGCTTAATAGTATACTGACATCAAGGAAACAAGTTAGCCATAATTAGTATCTTTTAATCTTGGATTCCATCGATTAGCAGCCTCAAAAATTTACTGGTCATAGTGTCAATAAAAGATACTCCCTTTATCCCATAAAAAACGGGTCTTTCACTTTCTATTGTCGTTGTCTGATTCAGAGTCTACTCTAGAGTTGTTATGGGGTCTAGTCTTAGGAAATAAGTAAAAACATACCGAACCAGGAACCAGTTGACATCCCTTAACGTTATATACTACTCGAGTAAATGTAAATACTCTCCAAGTATATGCGACGAAAATATAATTACACGTCCAGATCGTCAATCAGCGGTAGTTTGCATGTCACCCACTAAGGAAATGTAAATACTTTGATGTATATGCTGGTCATTACTGTCAAACAACCTGCCTTGGTTGTTGGTGGAGTTGAAGTTATTGGAATACACGTTGTGATGATCTTCTCTTAAGAGAAAGTCCACTTTAGACTCAAACTAATCATAATATTGCTCAATCAAACGAAGTTAGGTAAGTCGGAACCAATAAATATGGTCTCTCGGCATTCACTCTAAATAATGTCTCGAAGTTGGGTACGGTTCGACACCACGATGTCCCCTTCATCTGCTGTAGGTAAGTTGTCAATCTCAAACACATCTCATGCATGAATCAAAGTTGGTGACGACCATAAATTAAGGGCATTCTTTTATATACCCCTAGAAACACTAATGGTACCCCCGATAATTAGTTATGGTAGTTATAATCCCGTTAAATGAAAGTTCTTAAAATTCTGAGAAAAATTTATGCATATACCCCCTCTTCCGTCAACAATTTTAAAAAAAGGAAGTTCCTGCTATATAAGCACAATAGAATATAATAAAGATCTTTCATCCAAAAATAAATCAGGGCGTTAGTTTATCCTTTAATTCTGACCGATTTTCACAATCTTTCTTGATTGTCATCGGAGATTCTTAGACGTATCCCAACGTCAATATGATTTTTGAAAATCATGATCTCATAAAATAAAAGAAAATACAGTTGCAGTTGTTCGTTCAATGATACATCGGTTGATCTATTGATTATTGAAAAACTTCCGGGTAAGAAAAAATAATATAAAGTTGAAAAGTACGGTGAGAATTTAAGAAAAAGACCAACCAGTTCGTGTTTTGAAAGAAAAAATCCCTACTGCATTGATCCACAAATCATAAGCCAAATCCTTCAAAGGACCAACATTAATCATTGGATCGCAAATGAGAAGCTCTTTACAAGCAGTTGAGCCAAAACTGAAAGGAAAAAAAAAAACAGAGAAGAGATTTGGATGGTGACTTGGTGAGGGTTTGTTTATGCTTAGTAATAGCATAATGTTTCGGCACTGGTATCAGCAAAGTTTGTTAGAAATTACTTCGCGACAAGATGGAGCAAAATTTTGTAAGAAATCAAAGCCTAAGCTCGTTTGAGCCAAATCACACTAGAGAGGCTTGTCTTTGTCTGTTTGCAAATCAAATACCACGACATGATTTTTTTCTTTGTTATGGTTTTATGTGTAGTTATCTTTAATGGGTTTCTTAATTTTCGTACGATCAAAAAAAATATCCATGTTCAGTGATTTTCTATTTCTTGAATTGATCATGATATTGATATATTTTGGGGTATGCACTGTTAACAGATCTGATGGGGTAGAATGATAAACATTGGAGGTGCATAGATAAAGGGGTACCATTAGTGTTTTTAGGGGTATATAAAAGAAGACCCTAAATTAATCAGCGGTTCTTCACGGACCTCTTAAAAAAACTAAGCAAAAACCGTTATCTAACATACACAGTTGGCCCCGCAGACATGGGATTAGCAAGGGCCACCTTTGGGCCCACTATAAAAAGACAGTGAGAAAGACGGTTTTGCTTTGGTTTTTCCAGCGGTCCGTTGAGAATTTTGTAAATTAATTAACCTTTTCAAGCATCATTGTCAATCAATGTTTTCAGGGTCTGTAGATAGCTAGATGTCCAGACTGTGGAGTGACCGGAGTGCTGAGCACTGAAGTTAACACAGTTTTATGTGGCTTGGAATGTTGTGTGCTATGGGGATTCAAGAAGATTATTGCCAGGGTCTGATTTTATATTTTGGACTGAAATGTAGTTGAGACCGAATCCACCCTCCAAGCAATTCAGTTATAGCCGCGTTCCTTACATCTCTTGAACCTCGCCAGGATCTACACACTTGATTCCCTTAGCTGACGTCCTTTACATCCTAAGAATTGCTTAAGCCTTAGTAAAGACTTTCGATATCAATGTTCCTCCAAAAGATAAGCCTATTCGATTTCCATTTAGATCAATGATCAAGATATGAAAATCTGTTTGCAATAGACAAAGCTAGCAAACCTGACAAATCCGGGTATTACGATTCCTGAAGAGAAGCATATATTCTTAACCACCTCTCAAGAACAATTTTCAAAAGATCAACTAAGATCAGGTTTCAGATATCTATCTTTAGGAATCACAAAGTCTGAGACAATTAGAACTTTATGATTTCTTTCTATCTTGCCTAAAAGAGATTTGAGAACCTCGATAACAGAAAAGCAAGATCATGATTCACGAATTATCAAGGTAAAGATAGTCGGACCTGGCTTCACGAATCCTCAAAGCGAAGTCTTTTAGTCGTAGACCTAATTATGTTTCTCAGAGGTAACATAGGTCAATAGAGGACGACTCTAGAATCAACTAGGACACAAAGTGTCAGGGATTGAGTTCCCCAGTTGAAAGAGCATCTCTATTTATAGTTTCTCCAGGACCAGGGTTAGCTTAGAATTCAACCTAAGATAACTTGAGAATCAAACAAACTCTATTCTTGAAAAATACAATAGAAGAATATACACTTCGGTTCGGTTACTGAACCGTGTATAATGAACATTTGGTTTTGCAAGTTAGCCAACAAACTAAAAGCAATTTGATATTCATTCAAACACTAAAGAACTTAATCATGATGTACACATAAGTGTTTAAGTAATCAATGAAGTCTTAGAAGTCTTAAAGAGAAATCTAGTAATTATAAACATATCATAAAAATAAGTCTTAGAGCATTTACTAAAATATAAACTGGGGCAGTTGGTACAACGGTTTGCCAACCATAGGGATTCTTTACGAGTCAGGGTGCAACGGTTCGTGAACCGGGTTCGCCAACCCTACAAGACCACCGATCTCCGTTGACAACGGTTCGTGAAATGGGTTCGTCAAATGTTAACCTATTATTCCAACTTTGAAAATTCAGTTCACCACGGTTCGTCAACCGGGTTCGTAAATTGTTCCCAACTAAAGTTTCGGTTTGCGAACTGGTTTGCCGACCTTCTTGTATTTCTTAAACTTATATATCTATGGTTTGCAAAGTGGTTTGCCAACCTTCCCTGAGTAGAAATATCAGTAAGTTCAATATTTCTCTTTAATAACGTTTGAAACATTCCCAAGTGATAAAATCATATATATGAGCAATTTTCAATTGATCCACAAATTAATTCATTGAACTAATATTGTTAAGGACCGTCGAACATCTTTGCTTAGAATCATATTTCGATATTTTTTACAAGACAAGTTAAACTCGAAACTTCTTTTTTGTAAATCTACTAGATGTCATACGACATAGTATCGATAAATACAATGGTGAGATAGTGAGTAAAATAAAATGGTTCAGTCTTCACATACCCTATATAGAAGTTCTCTAAATATGAAAAGACGAGGGTATCCAAATACACCACAATATTTTTGTTTCAATCTATAAGTTCGATACCAAGTGTGATCGTCTATGGACAAAGTCGAGGCAATACAACAACTTGATATTCACTTGACAATAGTTACGGTAAAAGACCGATTGACTATAGGATCAAAGTCAAGTGATTAGGATTAACGTACAAGTGTATTTACTTTGAATTATAATAAACAATTATAATTGCGGAAAATAAAAGTAAATAACACACACAAGATTTTGTTAACGAGGAAACCGCTAATGCAGAAAAACCCCGGGACCTAGTCCAGATTTGAATACCCTCAGAATTAAGCCGCTACACATTGTACAATGCCAACTTCATATAGTTAAGACCAAGTAAACTACCCCTAGTTACTTAGTTCCTTCAGTATCCCTGCGTCTACGAACTACCGGTCAAGCACGTGAATCCCAAGATAGAAAATCAATCTTGAGTTTCTTTACCGATGTAAAGTCTTAAGAACCCAACTCCTTTTGATCATCTTCCAAATAGTAAAGGAATAAAGCTGTTTGGTATCTACTCCGATAATATTTTAAGAAAAAGATATGTTGAGTTATATATGACAAAAGCTCTTCTGTTAAATCTAATAAACTCCTTTGTCGGGTAAGATCAATCTGAATTAATAACTTAGATTCAGATTCACAACTATCAGATTCGGATAATGAAAATACCACCAAATGATAGTTGTCGATCTAAACGACTTTATGATTAGAAAAAACTAATCTAAGTCGGATCCCAGTCGATCAAGATGTGTGTGCAAATCACGAGATACAAAAACAAATATAAGAAAAAATCTTCTTGTATTCAAAGCTCCAATTGCCTTCTTAAATAACCTGCACAACACAAACTTGAATCCTCTTGTGATCAATCATGCACAGAACGGAGTCTGTTAACAACGGATTATCACAAGATGTCTTTAGATCAAAAAAAAAATTAAAGATCCCGTCTACACTTTGATCTAGTTTGAGTGACCCTTATGTCAGAAGAGAATGCTCTCAAAAATAACCAAACTAGGTGCAATCAAAGTTTCAACAATCGTTAGTCAATCAAATCAATAATCGAAAATTAAAATAACAATGCAATTATCTAGTTTCCCACTAACGGTACTCGTAGAGCTTCTTGATCCCACATAGAGCAGTCGTAAGAGATTTCGCCTAATTAGGGTACTTTCCTCTCCGGATAGATGGCTCCATCAGAAACAACACAAGTGAAGTTGTCCTGGCTCTTAGGATAGTTTGCAAGAAATACAAACTCAACTATCTATAGACCAAGGTTTTTTGGACAACAAGGAAATAAAAAAACCGAAAATATTCTCAAGATATGCAATAAGTACCTAATTTCGTTTTTCCTATTTCCAACTAATATCCAACCTGTAATTCTGAAATCTCTCATTAGATAACATCTAGTATTAGTTTAGCACTTTACTAATATAACTTTCCAAGAGTTATGTTTTAGTTTGCTGGAAAATCAAAAGCATATAATCAAAAATTCTTAATTAAAAGATTTTCAATATTTCAGATTAGGATCACCTTGAGTATCAAGGAATATCTTTGGACAATAAACGATAAGATTTGTATTCATGTCCAAATTATGTCGACATCTGGAACTTTTCTAATTAGCAAACCCTAATTCCAAACTCACACAAAACTATAAATTAATATGTGAATATGAATGATTGGTTTTGCTCTTAGGGCCGGTTCTACCATGACTCCTAACATAGGTTAAGATCGGTTCTACCAAGTGTCCAAATATAGGTAGGGATCGGCTCTTCCATGACCCCCAACAATAGCTAGGATCAGTTCTATCAAGACTGCCAATATAGGTAAGGATCGGCTCTACCATGACTCCCAACAATAGCTAGGATCGGTTCTACCATGTATCCCAAAATAGGTAATGACCAGTTCTACCAAGGTTCTCAACATAAGTCAAGATTGGTTCTACCGCGTATCCAAACTAGGTAAAGATCGGTTCTACCATAGCTCTCAAAATAAGTCAAGATCGTTTCTACCAAAGTTATTACCCAGGTTTCGAATTGGTCATTCAAAAGATCTTCAATGAAAATCGGACCAAAGCGCCTATTGATTTCATTTCGATTACTAAACAAGTTTCATATACGTACTTCCTTTAAACATATGTAATCAAACATAGTTTCCTAAGATGAAATCATACTTATATCCAATACACAATCAAGTAACGAGTTACATAGATTATGTCGATGTCACATTTACGAAGTTCAAAAGATAAACATTATACTTCGTAATTAAATATTCATCCTTGACACTTAGATCATATTAGAATAATCAAGTCTAATACTAGAGTATTAAATATAACCTCGCATGTTATGTTTCAATATTAAACGACTTGAAAGCAACGATAGAAATGGAAACAAGTCAATTCACTATCATAATATCTCAAGTGAAAGGATGGTGTCTTCGTTGTAGTCGATATGTCTTTACGTCTTTAGGTCTTCAGAGTAATACTTGTATGGATCAATATTCCTAGACTTTCTAGTCTAACCTAAACGAAGTTGGTCTCTAGTACATTTAATCAAGCGACTCTAATTGAGTTTTGATACAAAAATATGACAACCAAACTTGACATACCAACGCTTGGTGGGTATAACCGAGCAATGCTCTAATATCTTTGTCGATCTTCAGTCTTCAAGGGTGATCTGTAATACTCAACTAAAAATTCTAACCTAGTCCGAGACTTGACTTAGTAGACTAGAGATCAAGATATAGTTTTGATCATCTAACATTGACAACAAGCTTGAGATAGAAAAACTTGTGGGTTCAACCGAGCAATGCTCTAACATGTTCAGTTCTATGAGATGGTACACATGAATAACTAGAGAGATTTAGGACTTTACCTATGTTTCCTATTAGTTAAATAAAACTGTGAGATGCCTTTTCTTAGATGTGCATGTGATTATACTATTTTTCCGGTGAGTCAACATAACATATACATCTCGGGGGATCGTGTACTAAGTAATACAAATACCTCAGTTAAGTTGATGCTAATCAAATCTAATACCTTTATAATAAAACATATAACAATTATATCTAAGGAGTAATATCAATAAGCAGGATAAATAAAGTAAGTGCGACTAAGTTATCAATTAACACAAGGAAATACGTGGTTTGGATTTTGCCTATGTCCCGGGGCAATGAGTAGTGATTGTATTAAAGGTTATGAGTGCGCTTACAAGATCTTAGATGTTTTCAAAGGTATTAAATCAAGCTCTTAATCAAGTAGTAGTACTCTATCACTTGGTGTCCAACACATGTATAAGTTCTAACAAGTGAAAAGACGAGGGTACCCAAATACACCACAATCTTTTTGTTTCAACCTATAAGTCCTCTTACAAAGTGTGATTGTCTATGGACAAAGTTGAGACAATACAACAACTTCGGTATTCACACTTTCTGTGATGTTTATGGATACGAGATCGAGACAATACGACTAACAAAGTGTGATACTTGATAATAGGTTCGTACTTAACCAAACTCTATAGGATCACTATCAAGTATATCGGAGTTAACGTAAAGTGCAATTTACTTTAAATTATATAAGCAAATATAATTGCGGAAAACAAAAGTAAATCACACGGCAATATTTTGTTAACGAGGAAAACTGCAAGTGCAGAAAAATCCCGTGACCTAGTCCAGAATTGAATACACTTAGAATTAAATCGCTATACAAAATCTACATCAACTTCGTATAGTTGAGACCAATTGCAACTACCCTTACTTCACTTAGTTTCCTCAGTATCCCTGCACTTCCGACTTCGAAGGTCACACACTGGTACAATTCCTTTGGATCGTATTCCAAACAGTAAAGGAACAACAAATCTGTTTGGTAACAACTCTTCTGATTCTTTCAAGATAAAGATATCTCAAGTCATACGCAAAGGCTCTTCCGTTTAATCTAATAAACTGCTTTGCCTGCTTAGATCAATCTATCCAATAACTACCAAAGTAGCTAAGTTTAGATTCACAATCAATCAGTATAGATCTCAACGAGAAACTATAAATTGATGCCGATATCACACAACTAATCAATCGAATAAATTTGATTCTAGTTGGATCATATCCAATCAAGGTTTGTGAACACACAAAAATATGAAAACAAATAATAAATCTTTTTCGTCTTCAAATCTTCTTTAATCTTCAATAAACACCTGCACAACACCACTTGAATCTCTTGTAATCAATCACTCACAGAATGGAGTCTGTTAACAATGGATTATCACAATATGTCTTTAGATCTAACAACAGTTCTAAAGATCCCGTCGATACTTCGATCTAGTTTGAGTGAATCTTATATCAGAAGAGAAGATTATCAAGAATAAACATACTAGGTGCAATCAAAGTTTCAACAACCGTTAGTCAATCAAATCAATCGAAAACTAATAACACTACAATTATGTAGTTTGCCACAAATGGTACTCATAGAGCTTCTTGATCCCACAGAAGTCTTTAAACGAGCGTTCGTAAGAGATTTCACCTAATTAGGATACTTTCCTCTACGAATAGACGGCTCCACCAGAAACAACAAGAAATGAAGTTTTCCTGGCTCTTAAGATAGTTTGCTAGAAATGCAAACTTAGGTATTTATAGAACAAGGATGTTTGGACATCAAGGAATTTCCAAAACTGAAAATATTCTCAACATATGCAATGAATGCCAAAATCGGTTTTCCTAATTCCAATAAATGCTTGTCCAAAATTTCCAAAATCTCTCAATAGAAAATCTCCAATTAGTAAATGCACATTACTAATTTTTATTCTCTAGAGATATGCATTTAATTGTTGGTAATTAAAGCTTATAAAACCAAAAACCTTAATTAAAAGATTCTTAATTTATCTCGGCACAGGATCTCCTTGAGTACTAAGGAATATCTTTGAACAATAAATGATAAGAGTTACTATACGTGTTTAAAGTATGTTGACATCTCTTCACTGTAAATCCTTATTCATATTTACATGGATTTACATTCTTGGAATCGGATATACCACACTTCCAAACAAGTTTAGAATCGGTTGACCTGTATTCCAAGATAACTATGTGATTGATCAAATATCAAATCACATGGGTTCAACCGGTTCTACCAATCACTAGGATCGGTTATACCTCAATATGGAAATACTTGTGATCGGTCACACAAGTTACCAGGACCAGTTACATCAGTTACCAGGATCGGTTACCATATTCCCATGGTATTGCTTGTGATCGGTCACACCAGTTACCAGGACCAGTTACACTAGTTACAAGGATCGATTACACAATACTCTGTGATCGGTCACACCAATTACTAGGATCGGTTACACCAATTACAAGGATCGGTTACACCAATTACAAATATCGATCATACCGTCTCATCGTGATTACTTAGGATCGGTTACACCAATTAATGAAAACTAGTCATACCAAATCATAAGTTAGGCATTGTGATTAGTTATGCCAAGTTACATAACCAAGGTTAAGATCGGTTCTACCATCTCACACATATTGGTCATCCAAAGATTTGCAATAAATAGCCGAACCAATAAGCCTAATGATTTCCCTTTCGATTTACAAAACAAGTTCATAAATGTACTTCCTTTAAACAAATGTAAAATATTGTTCCCTAGGATGAAATCTTCACCATAACCCATTCACATAATCATAACAGTATATACAAGATTATGTCGATGTCATATCTACGAAGTTCAAAAGATAAGCGTTATACTTCGTAGTCTAATTCCCTAATACTATGATCATACAAATATGACCATGTCACATCACTAGAGTATCATACAATATGTACAGTATATACAGCTTCGCAGTTATGTTTTCAATATAGCACGACTTGAAAGATACGTTAGGAATAAAACAGTTCAAGTTAATATTACTAACCTCAAGTGGATGGATGATGTCGTCGTTGTAGTTCGTTACTTCTTCACATTCTTCAGGTCTTCAGGGTAATACTTTTATGTAAGGCTGCACAAGAACCGGCCTGGAACCGGTGTACCGGACCAGAACCGAAAAGAAAGAACTGGAACCGGGGAAGGAGGTACATGAAACGGGAGTGGAGTAGGGAACCGGCTCTGTACCGGTACAGGTAATCGGTTCCAATTCATTCTCGGCCAGTACTGGACCAAATAACCCGGTTAATATTAGCCATTAGATTTTTAGATTAATATTAATCCCAGCCGTCCAACTAAAACCATATCTAATCCTAGCCGATCATTTTAGGGTTAAGATATAAATTATTCTCATCTGACTTTCACTTCTTATTTCCTCATCTAATTCTCGGTTCTTCTTCCCATTTTTCTTCTGCTGCGAGTATGAGAACCCAATTTTCTTCTTCCGATCAGTATTCTTTTGATCACTAAACTTCATAAATAACAGTTAATATCATCCAAAGTATTTTCTTTGGCCTTTGTGGGTTTCAGATGAGGTTGCTGTAAATTGTTGAAGAGAACGATTTTGTAGATTGAACAAAATTAATTGAAATAGTAGAGTTGTTGATTGATGTTGAAATAGCATAGGGTTATCATTAATTGATGTTGTGAAGTTGATTTTATGATGAATTAGAAGTTTAGGGTTTCTTAAGAGGAATTCAAATAAGACTTGGAAGATCAAATTGAAGGTCTGAAAGGATGATTACTGCTGGGTTTGACACGAATCATGGTATAAGATTGATGACGATGCGGATAATGATGAATCAGTTCTGTAATTGTTTTCTTCTGTTCTTCAATTATTGTTGTTGTTGAACTACCTGGTGATGGCGATGGACATGAAAAGGGGTTTGATTAAGGAGATGAAAATTGTGATTTGAGATGGGGTTTGAATCAATTGAATGGATTAGACTAAAGTTACAGGTAAAACCCAGTTTTTGGTGATGAAATTGGTCTTCCAGAAACATTAGGGTTTTGTTTTTGAAGGTTTTGAGTGATTTGAGGAAGAGGAGATGATTCTGGTAACGAGTAGTAGTAATTGATATATAGAATGAAGTTCAAAGGTCTTGATTTCAAATTGGTGGTGCTAGATGATTTCATGCAGTTCACTGATTTGAACTCAGTTGAAGATGGGTGGTTTTCCCTCTATCAAATCCTTTTTTTTTCTTTTTTTTTCCGTTTTGCTTATATTTGTTTGCTGCCTTTTGGAGTGTGCATGAATGAGTTCTTGACTGTGTTTGCAATTATTTTTTCAGCACTTCTACACATACCACTGATTTGGACAGTTTAAAAACCGTCTTCTCACACAAAAGTGGGTCCCACCACTTGAGAAAAACAGGAGGCTGGTTATGGGCCCACAGTGTGTGTCTGGGAGGTTTATAAATTATTTTTCTTCATGGTACGTTTAGAGTTTTTCTTATTTTTTAGGACTGAAAATATTAGATGATGTTTGATATAATCACTGTAATGGGTTTGGAGTAAAAACCCGGTACCGGTCTAGAACTGGACGGGTACTACCGGTACAGGTACCGGTCCTCAAAATGAGGTACCGGTCAACATCAGGTACAGGGACCGGTTCCATAAGAAACCCGGACCGTACCGGCCCTTGTGCAGCCTTACTTTCATGTCTCAACATTCCTAGACTTTCTAGTCTAACCTAAACGAAGTTGACTCTAATATATAATCAAGCTACTTTAGATGAGTTTTGACACACTAAAATATGACAACCAAACCTTACATACCAACGCTTGGTAAGTTCAGCCGAGCTATGCTCTAACAACAAGTTTTCTCTCAGTAACTGTGTGTCCCTTCTCTTGAGATAAGGATGAGTATGTATAGCTCTATTTGTCTCTGGGACATCTTTGCTTTCTTCGGCTCCTTCGAGATTTGATGGTCCTTGGTCAATCTCGTACTTTTGTTGGCCGCTCAGCTACTCTATCCCAAGAATGCCACGTACTCCAAATCCACATGAGAGAAGAACACGCGACTTGGTCATTTTACCGTTGCATTTAATGTTGAGTAGAATGCTTAGCCGCCTATGACGACCATACATAGATATATGTCTATACTATGGTCTGCTTTTAGTTCTCCATCGTTGATCTATGCTCGCCTCGTGATGAGATAAAGTAGCTGAAGTTCTGTTTCCCTACATCGCAAGTACCCAAAGACTTCTGGGACCACTCTTTTATCTTACACATGCTCGTTGAGATGGCGCCACGTATACAGAAGATAATTTATTTTCACGATTTGCCCATTTTATTTCATGTCTTACAGAGGGCAGGATGGAAAGAAAATAGTCCTCCCAAGCCGCTATATGTATACGTCCCTTGGATGGTCCCAGGTTGTACGACCGTGCAATAACTGCTCCTCATATCTAGAGACAGTTACAAGTCGGATTTCTCCGGGGTCTATAAAAAACGGTTTTGATGAATGAATTTGCTAACTTCCCTTTTTCCGGTCACTTTCTTTACTTGTATCTTTTTTCCTCTGCACAGTCTGCCTGCAGTCGTTCATTTTTATCAGCGATTTTTCGAGTCTCATTTGAGGCTTTGATGACTTAAGTCCTCATTTAAGCGCTTCCTCAAAAAGAAAATTTCTTTAACTGATCTTCTTTGGCTGCTTAACTTGATATTTGTAATTGTAGTATCATAATGATGATTAAGTTTCATTCCTCTAATAATAATCCAACCATAGCTAGATTTTCATCAATCGCGTTTTTCTCTGCTGATGTTGATCGCGATTGTTTGCTTGTGATGAAATTCATGGTTTCCGCTTCTTGATGATCACTGTAATCATGATTAGTCGTGTTGTGTGCTGGGATTCCAACATCTTTGAATTTTCACAACCCTATGCTTCACGGGTGACTGCAATTTCTGGCTTGCACCTTTTGATTTGATGATTGGAGATTTATCTTTTGACTTCACTTTTGCTTCTGCTGCTGTTAGTTGCAAATCACAAGGCGAAGAAAAAAGTACGTAAGGTGACCGACGGTAGATCTGCCCCTCAGCCGATACCACTTCTTCAACGTTACCTCATATTTGTCCAAAGTTATAGGAGCGGCCGAAGGGCTTTGTGAAGCACAAGATACCGGTCAAGAATCTTCCTCCTCCGCCTCCTCAATATGAGCTTCAAAGGCTGCATTTGAATCTTAAGGATAGCTATCACCATTGGACCTTATATGAGATTCGCAGATTCTTTCGTTCGTAGAAGTTTGAAATCTCTTTTGTTGATGTCCCTAATGTACTTACAGATTCAATGATTTTCTCGTTCCTTTATAATGAGAACAACCTTTTGATAAGCGTAGGTCAGTTGGCTGCTGGTTTTTTCCTTCCTTTGTTCAGCAGAAATGATTCCTTTTACTACGACGTACTCTCTGCTAGAGATGATCTTGCGAACAATACTCAGATCCAAGGTATCATACAGTACACGGTAATTAACTTTTTGCGTGTGTTAAATGAATATTGGTGTCGAATCAAGGGCAAAACCAACAATAAGTCCTACAAGCCTTTTGCTTATGATAAGTGTAAGAAAGAGAACTATACTCTGAAGAATTTCAATACTACCCATGCAGATGATGCTCAACAAAGAAATCTTCTTCCTTGGAGTGTAATCCCTCCTATATTCATGTTACTGCTAAAGATATTAAGAAATGTGACGTCCACTCATCGTCTCTTGGGAGAGATTAAAGTCAAAAGACGATGAGTGTACATCACATTTCGTAATCTTTTTCCTTGTCGATAATCCCTTATACTGGGAAAGTGAGAGTAATCCTCTTGTACTTATGATGTTTGTTCGTTTAATATGAACTCCTTCACTTCACTAATTTGCTTTTTGTTCTTCATTTGATGATTTCAAAGGCTGCTCCTGCATCCTCCACTAGCACCCGTGGGTCCGAAGGCCTATCCATGAACCTTCAAAGCCGTAAGAGGAATCATAAGGCAGAGGCACCTCAAGCCGAGGCCGTTTATTTTCTCGAGGAGGTAAGAATTATTATATTTATTTATTTAGATGTGTATGTATTTTTTTTCCCTGATTCTTACCTGGCTCGTGGCTTGGTCAGCGCCTGAAAAAGAAAAGCAAAGTTAAGCAAACCATTGTTGAAGTCTGAATTAGACGATGTTAATGGTGGATTTTCGACAAAAGATAAAATCGTAAAATCATAATTTTGCATATTTCTCACCTAGCTTTAGACATGTACGTGAAATTCATATTTTAGGATTCATATGTGAAAACTCACGTCACAATCTCTGACTGAGCGTACAACCTCTCAGAGCATGATCATTAGAGCCTCCTAGCTGAGCTTTCAATATTTCGCATATCTCATCAACACTTATGTATAGAATCGATAGTGATTGGATGGCTCCTAGACATATTGCATGCTAGTATAGAGCGATAACGTCTTCGGGATGTCGCAATGTTCCCTGACTATACATAATAAATATTCCAAACGATTAGGATGCCTCTACTATCTCATACCTCGATCCTCGAATAAACATAATGCTCCTAGACATCTCGCATGCTAGAATAGAGCCATTCATAGAATAATTCTAGTGCAACATTCATCAGTTGAATAAAATAATATATTTTATCTGATTACTCTGTTTCATGGCTTTTTCCAACTGAATTCCATGAATTAGTAATAGATATTCAATTTATTTTATCTCATTTCTCCGTTTCATGGCTTTTTGAAAAAGAGGGGGTCTAACAACCACACCCAATATTTCGTTAGGCAATCTGTATGGACTAACTCCAATATAATTCCAAGAGAATCAACTAGACCGTCAGACTCAATCAAGGAAATATATCCAAGAGTTATATCTATGTTTCTCAATGTAACCAGCAAATCAAACAAATAGAATCCGTGAGCCTGATTATTATGATAAACAACTTGAACAGTACTAAAGACCAATGTTCAAGTGTCAATAAATTTCAATCAACAACCAAAAGGTTGGATTTACCAATTGATTGAACTACGCACAACCTGTGATATTTCAATTATATAGAAAATATAATGCGAAAAAAAAAAGAAATAACACAGGCACCAGAAATTTTGTTAACGAGGAAACCGCAAATGCAGAAAAACCCCGGGACCTAGTCCAGATTTGAACACGACACTGTATTAAGCCGCTACAGAAACTAGCCTACTACAAGTTAACTTCGGATTGGAATGTAGTTGAGCTATAACTAAGTCTCACACCGATTAAGTTACAGTCGCGTTCCCTACTCCTCTGAATCCCAGCAGGTTTCTACGCACTTGATTCCCTTAGCTGATCTCACCCACAACTAAGAGTTGATATGACCCAAAGTCGAAGACTTTATAAACAAATCTGTCTCCCGCAGAAAAATCTATTCTGATAGATAAATCTTTCTCCCACAGAAATACGTACGAAATTTTGTTCCGTCTTTTGATAAATCAAGGTGAACATGAACCAATAATTGATAATCCAGTCTTATATTCCCGAAGAAAAGTCTAGAAATATCAATTGCCTTATAATAACTTAACTATACGGTAGTATAACAAGTTATTGTGGAATCACAAAGAATGTGACGAAGAACTTTGTGATTACTTTATATATCTTACCTATCGGAGATAAATCTAGAGCAAATATTAGAGTAGATAGTACTCAATACGATAAAACAAGTAAGATCAGAACACGCAACTACAAAGAAAATAGTTGGGTCTGGCTTCAGAATCCCAATGAAGTCTTTAAGTCGTTAACCTATAATGGTTTTAGAAAAAAACCTAGGTTAAAGGAGAATCGACTCTAGTCGCAACTAGTATCACACAGGAGGTGTGGGGATTAGGTTTTCCATTTGCTAGAGTTCTCCCTTATATAGTCTTCTAATCAGGGTTTGATAGCTTTGAAACAAAGCAATCAATATTCACCGTTAGATGAAATCCATATTTAAGATTCAAGCTAAGTTTGCTTAAAACCAAAGCAATATCTCTCCACCGTTAGATGGTCTTAGCTTGTTACACAAAAATGAAATATACCTTCATTTAGATATGGGTAATCGTACCTAAACGTGTATATTGAGTTGGCTCAATAACAGTTAACCGAAGTTAGCTATATGAACACTTTTGTATTAACCACATTCATCTAACACTTCTAGATCAAATGATAATCAAATGAATTTAATTATGTTACTCATAGAGTTGTTCAATGGTTTATATTCTCATAGAAGTATACAAGACACAATTGAAGAAAAATCGGATTGATTCAAAAGAATCAGTTCATGAACATTTTATCCACGGTTTGAAAAGATCGCATTCCTTAATTTATAAATGTATTTGTTCATGAGTATGAAATCATACTTAGCTGATTTTAGAACTTAAACCAACTCAGTTTGCAAACGGGTACACAAACTAGAGTTCCGTACTTTGGTCATGTCCGACAGTTCGCAAACGGGTACGCATACTGTTGTTCCGGACCGAACTCAGGTGAAACAGTTTGCAAACGGTTATGCAAACTTGGTTACCGGACTTTAACAGTTAAAATCGTTCGCATATGGGTATGCATACTTGGTTCCCGGACCTGAATCATATTACAACAGTTTGCATACTGGTATGCATACTGTGTTATATCCAGGCAATGGTGTAATTGTTCTAAACACCTATTTCAATCATTGGAACATCCTTAGAGGACGACAATAGATGTATCACACAAACTTTTAGCTTACAAGTAATTTTCAATTGATCAAATGATTAATACGAAATATTCCGAGTCTACATCAAATGACTGTCTCACACAAATCATGTAAGATGTTACAATGCAATTTTCACATGATCATCTTTTGACTCATTATTTAATTTCCAAGAAATAAATTGTTTCCAACTAAATTCGTCAAGAATAATGATGAACGTAGTTAAAGCAAAAAGCTTTCCAACACATATTTCGAGAAAGATATAAGCGATTTAAACTCAGCTCGAAATATCAAATGTGTAAAATGTAAAAATTTATATAGCTATACGACTTGGTCTTAATAGGAGATGGAATAGAATAAACTTCTGAGTGATAGATGAGTTTAAGTATCCACATACCTTTTGTTGATGAAGTTCCTCCAAGCTCTCCTCAGTAGATCTTCGTCTTAAATCGATGAACGCCGTGAAGTCTAAAGATCAACTATACATTTTATCCTAATCCGAGACATAGCTATGAGTAGACTAGAAATCAAGACTTATAGTTTTGATCACCTAAACTTGACAAACAAACTTGAGATAGCAACGCTTGCGAGTTTGACCGAGCAGTTCTCTAACAATCTCCCCCTTTATCAATTTTAATGACAAAACTATCAATACATATGTAGCGTCCCCTAAGCTACCAGCTTACTAATCCAAGTGATTAACTATAAAATGAGGCACTAAGGATCTAAAACATCTAATTAAATATTAAGAACGAAGTTCTAAACAAAGATTAACCCAAAACTAAACCCTCTCTAAAATAAATACAAGAACTCCTCTCAAATGATACACATTCAATAGTGAGTTGGTTTACAAATAGAATATAAACAAAAAAATAAACATAGCAGAAGCTAACCAACTAACGAAACCAATTCCACGAAGCTTTCATCGCCACGTGCACATCTTGATCTGTCTCTGAAACTGAAAGTGGGAATTGGGTGATCACATCATCCCGAAGGGTGCCCAGTAGAAATAATAACTAACTTTCAAGTAATCACTAAAATGATATAAAGACAATACAGGTTTTGCTAAAAACCGATAAAGCACGGAAAACATATAAAGCATAAATAAAATAATAAGTTATACTGGAATATAAAGATCTACCAACCAATCTTGTGGCACACATTCACAACAGTAATAATAGTTAAGCGACGTAATCCTTCGGAGTAGCAAGGCATGACTGTTGTGGATTCTTCAATGATCATTAAAGCCCCCTGAGGTTTCCGGCCTCGAAGTCATAAACGATATGTACTTTACCAGTACCTCATTCTACGCGCACTCTACATATCAAGTATCCAAAGAAACTAATGGTAGCAACATTATATCCGATAGAAGTGCTTACACGGTGGAGAGCCCGTATCCGCCCACGTGTAAATCCAACCATCATATATAAGATTCTCAACATCATTCTCTCTAAACACCAAAACATAATATAATAGCTTTTGAAAGTAATTTAAAAGAACAGTAAACATTCATGTATGAGACATGCGTTGCCCGTACAGAAATAGGGAAAATAATGTTCAGTGACGTGTCACACACCTATTAGTTTATTAGTGGCAGCAATTTTCACTCCTTTAGCGCATAAATATAGATATAACTTTTGGGCACACACACATCTCACACCAATCAAAAGGAAACCTCTCCCTTTCATGCTAACAATGAATAAAGATTGTAACTACTTTCCAGTCAATGGAAGGAATCACTTTTGAAAATAAGTAAATACTCCCAAAACACAGATATCAGTTGTTTCTAAAGATCCAAGCCCATCCCAAAATGTGAAAGAATTCTAGTTTGTATTACACACAGATAATACATGCATACACTATCATATAGTAACAAAGATATGCATGGATTTCACGAAAGATAGATTTGTAAATCAATAATGAACACAAGAGAGTTCGTTATCGATTCCCACCTCTTTTGATGACAAGCCTCGCCTACCTTGAGATCCATAATCCACTGGTTTGTCTTTTGAATCGATCGTTGTTAATAAAAAGTAACTGTTAATCACAGAAACACTCTAAGAGATTAGCCAAAAGGCTCATTCAAGGCTCATAACATAATCTCATACAATTCTCTAGTTATAGGCTAAGTGAACTATCAAATGGTTCTAAACCCATTTATGGTTCTACACCTTTTTTCATTATCTAACTTTAACACAAATAAAGGTTTACTAACTCAATTAGATTGGTTCTATAGTCCATTAGATATGTCTTAAGAATATATCTACAACCTTGTAGAAGAAACCAATGGCTAATTTAGACCACAAGTGGTCTAATTTGTCAAAATAGGGAAACTAGCCCTAAGCCCAAAACCACCAAACCAGCCCATTAACCTAATGCTTGGTCCATCTGAGTCAACTAACGGTCTCTAACCAAACTGAGGGTCACAGGTCAACTAACAGTCAACGTATAAGTCTAGGTCAAGTCCAGACAATGGTCAAAGGTCAATGGGTTAACTTGGTCAAGGTCCACCGGTTCAAACAGGAATCGGTGAGTCAACTCAGTCACAAGACTGATTCAGGTCAAGGAAATAACTCAGTCAGATTAACTGAGTCAGCTAAGCAAACTAGTCAGACATCTGACTGGGATGACTAACAGGCTAAATGCCTAAGCCAAACTTCTATTTCATACAACAAAACACAACACAAACTTATACCAAAAAAAATGCATTTCTAGTTATACACAGTTCCATAAGCTACATCTCTAACTTCCATCTTCATTTCTAACAAGCCTTCAATCGAAACATTATTATCTTCAGTTCTTCTCAAGCAACACTTCCCATTCAGATCAGCTTCATGTCTTCACAGCATCTCATATCTACACTACCATTGCTTCCATCAATAATGTCACAATCATTGTCTTTACCATGGCAGCATCAACATCCATAGCAAAACCAGACATCCACATCATTGCCAGTGATACAATTCCAATAATAACACAGACCTCATCTTCATTAACTCTATCTTTTCTCAGAAATCACCACCACTTACAATTCAATACCACAATTCCCTAAATACCACAATATTAACACAACCACCATGATATATTCCATCTCCGTATGTAGTAACAGCTTAGCTTCAACTCTACATCCTTGCAATTCCAGTTCAACACAGATTCTACAGGCTAGAATCCTGCATCTTCATCTTCATAATACAACTCAACTGCAACAATACCACCAATTATCTAAGCTGAGTTCAGCATCATTCCCATCTTGGTTTCTTCCATGCTCTGCATCTCAGTTCAACACACCATCACTATGACTAGAATTCTATTTACACTACGTACACCTGTACAACCAAACTCCAACAACAACAGCACCATCCACCCCATTTTTCCATTCCCCCATTGTTTCTCCATCTCTGCCTCAAGAGCATCAGCATCTTACAGTTCCCATGGCTACTTTCTAAAACCATCTCAAACACATCTTCATAACAACATGGCTACATCAACACAACACCATCTCTTCTTGTTTTCAAACTCAGCCATTACAATTCAATACTACCACTACCATCAGTTACACCATATTACTACCAGAGTCTCAGCTTCATTTCCATTCTTCTCAACTCAGCAGTCTTGTAATTCAAATCCACCGGCTAACAACTTCACCTTCCATCTGTAGCTGTAATACAGTCAACTCAACCAACACAACCCAGCCATCTGCAACTTCCACACAAATAACAGCACCAGTTTAGTAGAATCAGTCTTCTTGTCACAAAACTATAATTCTAAACCACTAACAACAAACCCAAATCACCAACTCATCTTCCTCCCAATACTATTCAGTTGATTCCCAATTACAAACTCAAACTCAAACCCTAGTTTCCATAATCTTCTTTGCAGAACCTTAGAATCAACACCCAACTTCAATCACCTCTAACCAATTCATCTTCTTCATCTGCTGATTCCGATTCAGACACCCTAATTCACATGACCCTAATTTCTGGTTGATTTAGGGAAGAACAGAAACCCTATTTCCTATGAACTCAAAATTAAACTTCATACAACAACTCTATACTTCAATTAACAACAAACCCACTCATTAATTAATCAAAACAGAACGATTTCATAAAGAAACATCAATCAATTCGAAACCCTAAATTAACTTACCCTATTCATCTTGTTTCTGAAATCAGTAAGCTTCAATATCATCTCCACCAATTATTCCAAGTCTTCTAACCTTCACTGGTGAAACTACTAACCTCAAAATTCCGCTCCATCGATTGATACGGGTGAAGGAAGAATTTGCAGAGAAAAAGAGAAGAAGAACAGAGAGAAGAATGAAGAAGAAGAAAGAAGAAAGAATGAGACTGCTGTCTAAACCAGATAAATGATAAGGGCATCCAGGCGGTTAAGATGCAAAATGACTATTTTGCCCCTCATGCTAAACTAAAGATTCTTCTTTGTTCGGTATCCGAGTAACACGTTCGAGTAATCCATTCCACGTAACTTTTCGAAACCTATTCAGTGATACTAGTTTCGTATCTAAATCGTTGTTAGATTAATTTCTATTAATTAACGTTCGTGTAAAACTAATCGAGTCAATAGCGGCTTAGTCGTCTCATGACTGGTCTAATAGCGTTGACGAGCTTGAGGGTCCTTACAGGTATGACTTTTATTAGTGCAACCGATCCTAAGTAATCACCTAAGATGGTATGATCGATATTTGTAATTGGTGTGACCGATCCTAGTAATTGGTGTAACCGATCCTAGTAATTGGTGTGACCGATCACAAAAGAGCGTGTAATCGATCCTTGTAATTGGTGTAACCGGTCCTAGTAATTGGTGTAACCGATCCTGGTAACTGGTGTGACCGATCACAAGTAATACCATGAGAATATGGTAACCGGTCCTGGTAATTGATGTAACCGATCCTAGTAACTGATGTAACCGGTCCAAGTAACCATATTAAGGTAGAACCGATCCTTGTGTTTGGTAGAACCGTAAACCCATGATTAGTGTATTGATATTTGATCAATCACATAGTTCTTGGAAATCAGATGAACCAGTTCTAAACTTGTTTGGAAGTGTGGTATAATCGGTTCCAAGATTGTAAATATGAAAAAGGATTTACAAAGAAATAAGATGTACATACTTTGAACATGTTCAGTAACTCTTATCTTTTATTGTTCAAAGATATTCCTTAATAACTCAAGGAGATCCCGGACAGAAATAAGTTGAGAATCTTTTAATTAAGGTTGTTAATTTTATATGCTTTTAATTACCAGCAATTGAAATGCATATCTCTGGAAAATAAAAATTGGTAATGTGCATTTACTAATTGGAGACTTTCTAGTAGGATTTCGGTTAAATTTGGACAGAACATTTCCAGGAATTATGAAAACCAATTTTGGAAATATTGCATATCTTAAGAATATTTCGGTTTTGGAAATTCCTTGGTGCCCAAACTTCCTTGGTCTATAAATACCCAAGTTTGCATTTCGAACAAACTATCCTAAGAGCCAGCAAAACTACCTTGTTGTGTTGTTACTGGTGGAGCCGTCTATTCGGAGAGGAAAGTACCCTAATTAGGCGAAATCTCTTACGACCGCTCGTTTAAAGACTTCTGTGGCATCAAGAAGCTCTACGAGTACCGTTGGTGGGAAACTAGATAATTGTGACGAGGTGTCGAACTCGCAAAAATAAATTCCTTACTTCTCTTACACTAACTAGTAGTATACGGACAAGCAGGTTCGTTCCTAAGGGAGAGTTGAGCTAAAGTTGTCAATTCAATTTCCGAATAAGAAAAATGCAAATATGAGGATGAGAATGATCAAGGACTCTTTCTCAATCACGAAACACGAATCTTATCAATATAGCTATGTTTCTGCAATCACCAATTACTAATAACCCTAGAATATTTAGTACGCTCAAATATCCCGCAATCTCAAATTCATCGGACACGGAAGCGCTCGACTACCGGATTCTACTTGCCAAGTTTCCTAGAAGTACGCTCTTTAGGTGTGACTTAAACAAATGCATTAAGTTCTATGAGATAGGCTATTCCTAGTGACAAATACAAAAGCTTGACTCATCTACTAGTATCATTCAATACACACGAATATTTAACAAAATCCCATCGTCAATATCCATATATCGCTACTTGTATTAAGAATCTCTAGACAATTACGGGTCGAAGAGGTCTCAACTAGCATTAGAATCATCCATAAACCAATTTAATTTGCAATTTAAACGATTCATAAACAATTCACATAAGCAATATTGGCACAGTAGAGAATGAACAATAAAAAGATAGATTGCAAGAAAACAGGCAGTTTAAATATCAATATGAATTCAAGTTCCGGACGTCGAAATCGTCCCTAACCAATAATGCTTAGCTACTGGAGTTCATGGCAAATAAGCAAAACAAAACTAAGCAAGCAAACCAAACAGCTGCAATGGAGTTGTGAATGTGAAGATGGACTGCCGTGGCTGGAAGAGGAACTGGCAGTAGTGGGATCTCGCCAGCAGGATGGTAGACGGAGTGGTACTGGCGATGTAGAACTGCTGTTGTGTAGTTGCCTATAGTCTGCTGCCTTGTGCTGTGGACTGGTGGTATGCTGGTGGTAGTGGTGATAGTCTGTAGATGGCTGTGAATGGAAGGTGAACTGAACTCCAGCTGCTACTGTTGGTGGTGATATGAATGGATCTGGTGGGTGTATGCAGGTGGATTTGGAATGGAATGGTATGAAGTGCTGGTGATGGATGGAGAGATGCAGGTGATATGCAGGTGGATGGAGATGATTATGTAGATGGTGGTGGCTGTTCAGCGAGCGAAAGCTCGCTGAAACTAGGGTTGCGAGCAGGGGGTATGAGATGATGCTTCTCTGTGGGTTTTTATCTCTTTTTATACTTTCAATTTCCTCTTCCAGATCCTGCAAATTCGATTAGATTGCAACCCAAGTCTTCTAAATCTTCTCAGCTTTTAAATACTCAACGAATCTTGGCCATTCATCACATAAAACAGACGGCAGAGACAACACTTGTGGCTATTTTCTCGGCAAGATATTGACATCAAAACTGAAATAAATCGATACCCAAGTTAGCTCAGGTCCTAGCTGCTAGCAAATATGGCTCCTTCACTGCCCAGAGCCATGGAAAACCAGCTGCTTAGTCACCTACTTCAATGATTTTCCGGCTAATATGTAACCCAGAACTCGGCCCAAATTCTTTCCTGACTTCTCGTTGTTGTTGTTTAACCCAAAACTCTAAAGCAGTTCGAACATTCCCTACTCCACTCGGCTTCAAGACCTGTACTGACCTTCAGCATCCATGGCTAACCATCAGAGCCTACCATTGTGACTAGCAGCACCAAGTTCGTTTATTTTTCCTTGAGTTTATATATGCAGTCCTAACCCATTGTAAACTGCGGCAGCACCTCAGCTAAATGTGCTTGAACTGCAACCTAAACTCGAGCTACTCTGCTGTGATACGAATCCTCTCAGACCCAATTTCTAAACCTTCTTCGACAATCACAGTCCATGGCAGACTTGGTAGGAATAAGCACGTTAGTTCAGGCATTCTGACAAACATGTTCTGTGCGTTCTGCTGAGTGGAGACAGGTAGAACTCTGTTGGATTTGTAATCTTCCACAGCTCCTTCCCTGCATTCATGAATTCATACACAACAAACACACATTCCTAATTCATTGTCACAACCAACCAAGATCAATGGCAGCATACCCATCAGTTGAGTCTTGGCTGTTTCTTCCCAATATGACTATGACCAAACTCTAAAATCGAATACCCATCCTTCTTAATGCTCTTATGATGCTCCTTGTTGGTCTAAGACTCGAAACTGCCCACTTGATTCTCCTACACAGTTCATAGAACTCGCGGCACAGTATTTTCTTCTTCCTTGGTTTCTCGATTCAAAAGCCTGAATTAATCCACATCTTTCCTAACCCAACAGACCGTACCTTGTCTTCTCGACTGTGAAACTCTCTCATGGACCCTTGACAGCACCTCACCGGTCCTGAGCTTGCCGGTCATGGAGTAACTTGATTGCTGCACTTGTTTGGTTTACGGAGGAGGATACAACTGAAACGAGTGGTAGTAGTGCTGGGCTCGAGCTAATAACTCTTTAGATTTAGTAAAGGACAGGCAGGTGGCCCCTAACATCTTCACGTCTGTCTGTAGCAATTCGCCTCTGGCAAAAATCCAGTTTCGACGCATTGGAGACTCGCACACTTGCAATGCTTCAAGTCCGTTAACGCCCAATGACTCTAAGCGAATTAAGCACATATTTTTTCTTCTTTCTTATCGCATGACTCCAAAGTATCTATAAAATAAAAACAAAGCGTAATATACAAAAATACAAGAGAAATAGCTAAGAAAAGCATAAGTAATTGACATTCAAATGATGTGTTTCAGGCACTTATCAAATTGCAGTATTATTAGTTTTCGATTTGATTTGATTGACTAACGGTTATTGAACTTTGATTGCACCTAGTTTGTTTATTCTTGAGAATCTTTTCTTCTGATATAAGATTCACTCAAACTAGATCGAAGTGTCGACAGGATCTTTAG
>JAJJMB010003271.1:0-18266 GCA_023531105.1 Papaver atlanticum | reverse complement strand
TAGTAATCTTCGAACCTGGGATGTTCAAATCTGATAAATTTTATCTTAGTTCATCCGAATGAGAAACTCAGGTCTAACACTAGTAATCTTCGAACCTGGGATGTTCAAATTTGATAAATTTCATCTTCAGTTCATCCGAATGAGAAACCCAAGTCTAACTCTAGTAATCTTCTAACCTAGGATGTTCAAATCTGATAAATTTCATCTCCAGTTCATCCGAATGAGAAACTTAGGTCTAACTTTAGTAATCTTTGAACCTGGGATGTTCAAGTCTCATAAATTTAATCTTCAGTTGATCCGAATGAGAAACTCATGTATAACTCTAGTAATATATGATCACGAGATGATAAGATCAGATAAAATTAATCTTCAGTTCATCCGAATGAGAAACTCAGGTCTAACTCTAGTAATATCTGAACCCGAGATGATAAGATCGGATAAAATCCATCTTCAGTTCATCAGAATTTAAGACTCAGGTCTAACTCTAGTAATATATGAACCCGAGATGATAATATTAGATAAAATCCTTCTTCAGTTCATCCGAATGAGAGACTCAGGTCTAACTCTAGTAATATATGAACACGAGATGATAAACTCACATGTATCCATATATTCTGATATTTAACATCTTCAGTTCATCTGAATGAGAATCCGAGGTCTATCTCTAGTAATATGGTAACCTGAGGTCAATACTAGTCGGCTTAATCCATTCAGGAGAACCGGTCAATATTTGACATCTCTAGTTGATAGAATGAACCACCTATTTTCAGAACAAAGAGAACCGGTCAAAGGATTCTCTATTGGACACGTGTTAAGATGCTAACCATCAGATTTCCGGGAACCAATTATATTGACGTCGTATGAAATAATCGTCAAGCTCAAATATAGTGTAACTAAGCGTAGGGAAACACTCTATAAAACCATAGATGAGAGAGAAAGTCATTGTTAAACCTAATCTCATCTTCTTTATCTCCGCCTCTGCTCTCCCTCTTTCCCCTAAACCCTAAAGAGATAAAAAATCAAATTTTTCGCGATTCACTAGCAGCTGTTATAATTTGGTTTCTCAAAACTTCAATCATGATTTGAATCAGAACAGCTATCACCAAATCTTGAGTTTTCAGAATCAGCAATAAATCAACAACACCCATCTAAACCTAGAAGGAATCGTGTTTTCCATCTCCTGCATATTCAGATAAGTGTATCTATGAACTTAGATTTATGTTTAAATGGCTTTTTTTAAATCGATTATTAGTTGTTTTTTGAGATAATAATTATAATATTGTTTTATCTGTGTAATTTTATCAGGTCTTTTGAGAAGGATAAGAAGAGAAACCCTAAATTCATCAGCAAGAAGAGATGAATTCCTAGGTTATTGTTTCAAATAAAAATGGGTTGTTAACATTTTTCTCAGTGAAGTTAATCTAGGAAAAAACCCTAAATCTAGTTCATGTTAATTCAAGGTGATGTTTTCTTAAATCCTAATTTTTTTACTCTCCTTAGTTTGATTTGGCTCATCGATTTGATTCAGTGTATTGTATTTTGTTTTTGTTTTTCCTGTGCAGGAAAATGTAAACTTGCTCTCGGACTTGCTGAATGAATGAGTGCTGATTGTGTACATAAATATCTAGAAAATTAAATAATTTGTTTTCATATTCTTCATTTCCATATTTTTGATTACCGATTTTTCCTTTTTATTGTTTTTGTTTGGATCTGATTTTTATAGATCTTGGGTTTCAGATTTTATTGTTGTAGTTTTTATGTATTTCCTTCTTTCATTTTTTTTTTCCGAATTTAATGGTTAAATGGTTTATGTTCTTTTTTTCTTCTTCTGTTGAAGAAGCAATTCTAGAAGCTTCGCCATACCAAGTCATTAAAAAGAGATAGCTTGTTGCTTGGATGGTGATCTGCGTTTTGTTTAAATCACTTTCTCAACAAAAGAGATTTTCCAAGCCAGTACTCTGCACTCCATTTTAATTCAGTTTTAATTTAGTAGCTTTTAAAAAACTTCTAATTTTGAGATTTCATGTCTGGCCCTATGGCTTGTTTGAATGAGATTGTAGTTTGTGGTTTGTAAATTGTTTATGATGTTATACCTAAAGCTTGTTTCTCAAGAACAATCGCTTTCGCCGGGCTTGAGAGCTATTGCTGCTTTATCCTTCCCTGGATGTCTGAAACATTATCTTTACAAACTCATTTTTTCCCCGTAATTCTTCGGATTTCAGTTTCGATTTGCTTCTACTGGTTTACATCCAGGTTTAATGTTGCCGATTAATTCATCTTATTGTACGAATTGATTGTGGATGATGATGAACATAAGACTTGTTTTTCTAGAACATTCGCAGTTTCCAACTAAGAGCTTTCGCCTTTCGTCGGGCTTGAGAGCCAATGATACTAAATGTGTCTGTGTATGAAAAGTGTGGTTGTCAAGTTTTTTATAGCATGTTATTATTGTGTTTAGATTGTTTGGAGTTTGAGGTTTGATGCTTTAATGATCTGTGTGGGTTGCTGCTTCGTTAAAGGGTCTACAAAAACAGTTGTGCTTGATACATTATGATCGTGATCGAATTATGCAACCTTTTTTGCAACTACAATGCCGCCAAGGAAATATATAAAGTCTAAGAAGGGGGGTGGGGGGTGGGGAGCAGGTAGTGCAATCACTGTAGTTAAGCAACATTTCTAGTACCTACTTGTGAGCTTGGACCTTCAACTTAAGGTTATTTAATGTCATTGATTTTTGATGTTTAGGTATTTACTACGTGATGGAGGTTCTGAATACCTTGGAGAGGGTGGTTTCCAAGGTTAGTTAATTTTGAAGATTGCTTTAAAATTTCTTATGTAGTTTTATCTTGTTTATAATTCATTTAGGAGAAGTTGTACTGATGTGGTGTTTTCTTTTTCTTTGTTAGATTGTTGATGATGTTAACTCCATCATTGGACCTGTATTGATCAGATAGGTATATATAGTCGTTGGAATTTAATTGTAGTCAGTTTTGATATATGTTTGCAGGATTGACAAGCGAGCTGGTGTTTCTGCAGGTAGGAAAACTGTTGCCCCATCTGTTGAATTTCCCATCTTTGACATTCGATTTTGATAAGTTTTGCTTGAATGTTTATTTTGATGTAGGTATTGGAAACATCTGCAAGTCTTTTCATGAACTCAAACCAAACATTAGGGTACTTGGTAGACAATCTGTACCTGTATCTAATTATTTTCCTATTGCAGCGAAAACACGAAGAATGTTTTAATTGCAACAGCGCATATGTATTTCAAGTGTAGAAGCACATCTAATTGAACCCATTTTGTTGCCTGATTCATGAAGTGTGCTTTTTGTTCAGATCCTAACTTTTAATATGTCTGACTTTATGCTTCTTGTATGCAAATTCATCTACCTTGAGATTAATCTAACTTAAGTATCAAACTATCTGCGTGAACCTCATATACTAAAGAACACTTTATGCTTCTTGTATGCAAATTTCATTTTACTCTTGAACTAGCATAATTACATCTTTTTAGCTTGTTATATTGGCAGGATGAGCAAGGATGTTGTACGGGAACCAGTACTTGTTATTGAGAATAAAATTGAAAGAACAGCCAGAGCTTCATCAGGCAGTCTCTCAAGAGTTCTGAATCCCTAAGGTATTTCTAATTCTTTTCAGTTAAGATTTTTTAAATTGTAATGGGAAGTTGCGATGAAGACAGTTGCAGATTTTCTAAATTTTGTTTTTAATGATATTTGATTGTGCAGGCAAGAAAGGTTTGGAAGCTGTTACTCTGTAAATCTTGGGTCTCTGTGAGATGTGGTGGTATTGATGATTGAAGGTCTTGCTAATATATGATGAGGTATTACCTAAAGTACCTAAGAAAATCAAATATTTCTTGTATTCTCTTTTTGGTTTTATATCGGTTGTGAGAATAATTTGTTTTTGCTATGCTTTTTTATTTTGGTGTTGCAGATTTCTTATGTATTGTTTTCTTGTGAATTTTTTTCAGTGAATGAGACCAACCTCCACTTGAAATGAAACTTGTTGTATCTTTTGTTCACAGAAACTAGATTGTTAGAGCTAATATGATAAGTATGCATAGTTTATTATTGCTTTCAAGTGTTATTATTGTGTGCAACTGCAAGATTATGAGAAGTATCCATTATGTCTATTGCAGGTATCTTACTCATCAGGGTTCCTTGACATGTTCAAGTATGCTATTTCAACCAAGATTGAAGTGCTGAATTTGTGTCTAGGAGGCCCTAATTACTCAGCTCTTCTTTTTTTAAGGTAAACATTTTATGGATAGTTACTTGGATGCTTAAAATTGTAGAATTATCGTTTCAGAAAGATCTTTATTTTGTTTTCTTTGTATTTTTGTGGGTGTTAAATTGTTATGTGAACTAATCTCTCAAACTGTTTTATGTAGGATTTTTAAAGAGAATAATATCTCAAGAATATGAAGCTGCAGTTCTTCCAAATGAAGTCAAATAACTCATTTTTTTCCTTTTCTGTTTTCACTGAAATATTGATTGTAAAAGAACGGTTTGCAATTTTGTTTCAGGTATAAATTTAATTGTATTGCAGGCCTGTAAACTGAGAACAGATCCAGTGATGACCTGTATTGCAGGCCTGTAAACTGGAAGCCCGGGTCCATAAAGATGATCCGGACTATCCATTTTTATTTATTTGTAATTTAAAGAATTGTCACAGGTTTAACTGTAACAACAAATGTGATTAAAAAAAAACACGTGTCATCATTTAAGACAACAGTTTAAAAGGATGACACGTGTCCTTAAAGGAATCGTTGCTAATCAATAGGTAATGCTTATAGGTGTTATTGTAATCGTGACAAAAAATGACACGTGTCATTCTTTGATTTGTGGTAAATATAGAGTAATAAATAAAACCGTTAAGATAAATGCGACAAATACGACACATGTCGCAATCCTAAAATTAACTCAATTGTTACTATCAATTATTGTTACGATTTTTAATTGTGACTTTAAACCGTTGCAATAATTTACAAACAATATTAATCACACAGCGTTTCTCCAACGTGATATCTATTACAAATTTAATCAGTAACAGATATACCCTGTGACAAAAACCTGGATTTGGTGTAGTGAATTGCAGTGACCAATAGAGCTATTTATTGTCTCTTCACTTGGACCTGGCAATCAAAGAGTTTGAGAATGTTAACTCTTCAACAGTCATGTCAGATTGGTGTAATATTTATTTTAGTCATGTGTAATCTTTTTGCTTGTTGGTTTTTTTTCACCTTTATATCTTATTCAGGGTGGTTTAATCTTTATACCTTTTTTTTTTATCAATGAATTCTAAAAGAGATTCTATACCCTAGCAAATAATTAATAGTTTAATGCATCAGTGTAGAAATTTGACTCCGCCACTGGCCCAATCTCTTGAAGAATATATATATCCAGTATCCACCAGCAGCCAGCCACCAAACAACAAAAACAAAAGAAAATAAACTATTGATTCTCCGGGTGATTCTGCACCGATGAATATGATTGTCCATTTGATCAAGTCGTATGCGCGTTCATAAATTGTCTTCAAATTTGATGTACTTCACGTGCTAAGATTCTCCACATACCAACCGGTGTTGAACGGATAGTTTTACACAGCAATATTCAAGGTTATAGGTCACCGGAATGAATATAAGAACAGAAAATGTGCTCAATGTATGCTGTGTCTTGGCTGCGAACTTAATAAATCAAAGAAAAGAAAAATGTTTTATTTCATTCTCCCGCTCGGAAGCATTTAGATCCTGACGATGCATTGGTGCTTTCTTCCGTATATATTGTTATTATTTTCAAAAGTAGAACTGACGTGGAAATAAGTGCAAATACCGAGCCGTCTGTATGCTGGACTGGATCACTTGCATTTGCCTGTCAGAAATAATTAATAAGACAGGACACATTATTCTAGTTGACAAAACACAAGCCAATAAGACAAGTTCCTGTTATTAATCTGGTCACTCATCGATTAGGAAATCATTAGTTAAAAAATTTCATCTATGCATATAGCTATGTATATTTAAGAGGGAAATCTGATGGTTGGTCCACAAACCCGTATATCGGTCGTCCTATAATTCAGAGGGAGAAACCTGTTAACCGCTGGTCTAAAAAGATTTTGAAAAAATTATTTGATTGTCCTCACCAATTACGTGTGAATCATCTACTTCATTATTCTTTTTTAGTTTTTTCAGAGGAAAATCAAACTTGAACGCCAGAAAACAGATCCAATGAAATGATCAACAAAAAATGATCGAAATCATCAGCCAAAAGTAAGAAAAACATAAATCCAGTAAAAACATTAACGAATATGACGACAATCATTGATAAAAACTCAAAAAAGATTAAAACTAAAAGAGCAATAAGAGAAGAAATTAGTAGAAGAAGAAAATAGTATTCCCGTATCAGCAACAAAAAGAAGAAGAAGAAGATCTCTGCTAATCACCAAGAGCAGTATATATTGTGGTATATATGATCGTACATATTGATATGTACTGAAGGAAAAAGTGTATCATCGAACGGTACGTATTGATCAAACAATACATATTGATATGTAGTGGAGGAAAATACGTACTATAGATAAAAGTGTATAATCCCACAATACATATTGTTATGTACTGAAGGAAAAAGTGTATCATTCCACGGTACATATTGATCCAGCATTACATATTGATATGTACTGAAGGAAAATATGTACTGAAGGAAAAAGTGTATAATTTCATGATACATATTGATATGTACTAAATGAAATTTTTTATGATCCCAGAGTGCGCAGTAATCCAATAGTATATATTAATATGTAATTAATGAAAATATGTATCGAAGGCAAAAATGTAAGGTCCAACAATACGTATCAAAATGTACTGAAGGAAAAGTGTATAATCACATTGTAGATATTGATATGTATTGTATGATTATACAAAATCTAAAATAAATAAATAAAATATCATGATTTTAAAAGAAAAAAAAAGTAAATAAAATAAAATAACATCATGTCGATTAAAGTCACGTCTTCCTCGTCTTCCAATATTGAGAATTAGATCCATATGAAAAAGAAGATTAAAGAGCATAAATCAAAACCTAAAAAAATTAGTGAATTTATATCTCCTCCTTCTTCGTGGATTTATTTGTGAATCTTCTTGATCTTCTTCTTCACTTGTTTCACTTCTTTACCATCACTTATTATAGAACATACCTGGATTGGATACAGAGCACCAAAACGATCTTCAAACGAAAACCCTAAAAACACCGGTAGAGAAGAGAATACAAATCAAAAATATGGAAAGATGAGCGATCGTAGTAATTTTTCTGTTTTTTTTTTATTAATCCTCATTGTCATAGCTCTCTGTTGTTAGAGATGGAACTAATAAAACCATAAAATAGATCTGATTTGAAGGATGTTCGCCATATTTCGTTGGAGAGGATGTTTCTAGAGTTTTTGAAATATTTAATAACAGTAACACGTGGATGGATCAACGAGTAAAAAATGTGGTCCAAAAATATGCTTTTGGACCAGCGAGTAAAAGTTTTTTAACGCTAGATCAGATATTAAACGGGTTCACATATTAGGACTAACCAGTAATTCCTAGTATTTAAGATGAGTGTTTTGTACGAACCGTCTCCTAAACTCCCTAAAAACTGTCATGTGAGTAGGACGGGTCTCCATAAATTAGCAGGCTCCCATTTAAAGGTGAGTTGGGCCCACCTTAGTCACAACAGTTTTTGGGTAGCTTACGGGAGTGGTCTATACAGATTTTTTGATTTGAAATAAAATGAACTCATAAATAGGGTACCCAAAAAATGAGAGAATACACAAAGAGACAAGAAAAACAAAAACGAAGTAATATGAAAAACCCCTAATTCAAATAACTTTAGTAATGATTAAATTAATCTTATTTAATTAGTGTTAATTAGATTAGTTGCAAGTTAAATTAACTAGTTAATAGAAATACAAGTTAAGATTAAACTTAACATGTTAGTGATTTTGATTTTTTTGTTTTAATTGTGAAGTATAGAATAGATAGATAGAAGAACAATAAAAAGATTTTTGGGAGATTAAAGAGAAATGATACTTCAGTGACGGTCAAATGAAGAGCCAACCATATCCTCTTAGTATTGTATCCTCTAGAGTTACAAGGATGTGGATTCCAACTAAGATGGTAACTTCAATACTAAATCTGTTGGTTCTGCCCTAAATGTTAGTGGCGATAACTCTAACTCTGAATTATGGATGGTTGTGTGGAAATGTAATCTACCTGCAAGAATTCAACTATTTGTTTGGAAAGCTTTAAAAGGAGCTCTTCCAATTAATGAAATTCTTCACAAATGCATCCACATTTCTGATTTTGGTTGTCCAAAATGCAAATTTAAATATGAAACAATTATGCATACTCTAGAAACCTGCAGTTGTCTTACTAGAGTTTGGAGACTTGGAAATGTACAAACTATTTAGTTTCAAAATATACCTTTCACCAGTGGGTTAGATTTTGGCTTCAGTTTCATCCTTATAAAGATGCATCTGATAGAGCTGATAACTTCACACTGATAGCGTGTTTGATGTGGTCCATCTGGACAAACCGAAATAATTTAGTCCATAATGCGAAATCAGAAGAATCAATTGATATTCTAGCAAGAGAAAAGTTAATGATGCTGAGCTCTATTAAAACCCCATCGTTACAAGGCATATATGTAATTTCTCCACCACAACCAGCTTCACCGTGGGTGGTTCCACTTAAGGATTGGACCAAGATAAATATCGATGGTGCTTGGAACCCAAATTCTTCGAATGGAGAAAGTGGTTTTTCCTTTAGAGATTCAAACCATATATTTGTTTATGCTCACTCAACTTTCTTGGTTCGTTTTTCTGCAGAAGAAGCAGAGACTCGAGCAATCAAAGATGCTTTGATGGTGGCTTTGGAGAAGAGACTTGATCGAATCATTGTTGAAAGTGACGCATTAGTTATTTTGGAGCAAATTAATAAGAGACCTTCATGGGAGATCAAAGAACCCGTTGTCTGCTATAGGATATTAAAACCCTGATCCCCAAGTTTAAGTGTATATCTTTTGTATTTGTTAACCGTTTTGCAAACGGAGTTGCTCAAGATCTAGCTCAATGGGATAAAACTAATGTTAGTTATATGGCTTAGTCTGTACCCCTATCTGGCTCCTGCCTTCTCTATGTAAGGACCATATGGCTGGACATATGTAATTATTTGTTTATTTCTTATAATTTTTTTTGAAGAGCCACACAAATACTCCGAATCGGAATAAATGTCATTTTTTAGGTTTGATTCGTGATGAAAACTTCCCCTTATGACAAAAATCCATCTCCACTTAACCATGAGTATTCCCTAGTTTGTAGGTATCCACGAATGTGAATTCTTTATAATCTCATTTTTGGAAGAAGGCTGATTAAAAAAAAAAAAAGTTCTAAAGAGACCAAGATTTTTGGACACACCAAAAACCTAAAATCAAAGTTTAATCAGATGGTCTTGCGCCCCATCCTCAAAGGCTAATAGGGGTCCAATATCGTATGTGTTAGTTTCAACTTTGTCCAAAATCCACGTTCCATGAAGCAATTTATTCAAAAACTAATCTCGATGATTTAGGACATTAAAGTGTGTGTTTTTTTCCAGAAAAGAGGCGAAACTCATTCAATATGTTGATAACATGAAGTATTACAGAAAATTTTCGAGTTCATCCTACATTCATCAATTCTATAATATCTCCACAAATTCTTGAATAATCCTATCCTTCCAAACACCAGAACCATTTCCAAATTCCAAGAGGTCCAAGCCTCGTCAAAGGGCCAAATTGATATTGCCACAAAATCAAACTGTGCGACTGCATAAAGCGGTAACTTGCTGAAAACCAACCCAATATTTTCAAGTTCGTGTATAGTTAAGTAACATGATATATTTTCAGGGTAACAATATCTACCTAAATCCAAGTAACAATAACAATTCATAATGAAGCAAAGGCCATCTAAATCGGTCTTTAGTTGTTTGTACTGGTCAAATCGGACTGAATCGGCTTGAGAGTCTTGGTAACAATGGTTTAATTTGATGAAGATGTTGATGATCTTGATCTTGTTGACGTCTTTGTTTCATTAAGTAGAGTTGATGATAATGTTCTTGTTGCTACAGTTGCATTTTTCCAAAGAAAAACATGTTTTTGCCTAGCGGGTCTTCAACCATATAGACGAACATGCCAAAGATCAAGAAACAGTTAGATCTAGTCTCTTAGAGACGAAACAGATACTAACACTAAAACAAAAACAAAAAGGAAAAATGGTTGGCAGCAAAAGATCCAACATTGGGCCTAAAACTAATAAAAATAAAGTATAAAGACAGCCAAGATCAGATATGGAAACCGATCTATTCGGAGTTGCCGGAGTTGATACCTTTACTGCGATTTGGATGAAACTCATAACTGCAATTGAATATATGACTTGATCTCTTCTCATCAAAGATGAAGAAAACAAATCTGCACAGCACAGCCAAATAAAACACTAAACCAAACTTGAAAAAACAACGAAACAGACTTATTTACCGAAAAAATAAATAATTATAAAACTAAATTAAAACTAGAAAAGAAATACAAGGATAGATGATACTAGGTGAAAAGGTGTTTGGGAGTTATTAGTTCTACTCAGATCTAATAAGTAATAACTTGAAGGAGCCAATATATAGAGAGGCGCTCAAAATATTAAGGTTTGCATGCATACTTTTAGACTAGTAGAGAATGAAAGGTTTTTTAGGACATTAGAGGTCTAATACTTCATTTTTCTAATAAGTTGTTTGTTCTCGATTATAGCGGATAATTATGTACTTGAATACCTTGAGTTGTAGGTTATTTCCACACGGAGTGTTGCGGTTTTTTTAATTAGATTGGAGAAAATATTAGAAAGAAACAATATATATAGTACTATGAGAAACCAGCTTAGAAGATAAGCTTAGCACAAATGAAAACAAGAAAACTAGAAATCAAAGTACGAGCTAATTATAAGAATATTGTGTCCAGGCTAAAAACAGCTTGAGAGAAAGGGAGGCGTATCTATGTCCAGATGCAGCTGGTCAAGTAAAAAATGATCAAACTTCAATTCCCAGCTCCAAGTCAGTTTCGAATAAGTAGTTTTCCTCGAAAGTTTGCATATTTCTCTCCCTCCATAACACCCCAGCAAACTTTTGCAGGTATTAGAGGTCGTGCTACTCAACATGTGGTTGATATACCCAGTGGGAACCAGCAATTTACAAGCTTGTAAAGGGTGCCAGGGAAAACCCAAGCAAATTCCAAACATGTGTAGCCACTTTGCAATGTAAGAGCAAATGGTCGCTGGTCTCCTCTTCATTCCTAAACACTGAGTGTTGCCGTTCGACCTCTGTGACAAAATTGCTATCGAATACATAACGTATTCAAGTCAGTAAACTCGGGATTCTCATTAAATAAGATGAGATATATCTCGTAATTCATAATCCATGTTACAGAAAACCTTTTATTAAATTGTAAGTCTAGTCTGTCTGTCTAGACCCTACACTTGCTACGGATATTTTATTATCTTATGGTGCTCAAGCCATCCTTGCCGTTTTATGTGTCTTATCTAGACACTGTCATTTTGGCACAAGTGTTTGTTAGTATTCCGGTATTTTTCCCTGAGTATGTAATTATTCCTTAATAATTTTGATCTAATGGAAAAATTCGGGGAGATCAGGTCACAGATTGTCTTATACAAGAGGAACAACAAACTAGCACAACAAACTAGCACGACCCAGGATTTAAAAATAAATAAAAAATACTCGTATATATACTATAGTATTATGAATTAGATTCTCCTCCACTTTATTTAAATAATAAGCTCATAATTGGTATCACCATGGCTGTTATGGTTTGAACTCCTCCATTCATATATATAAACATATTTACAATGCATCTATCCACACTTCTTCTTCTTCTTCTTCTTCTTCTTCTTCAGCATGGGAAACCGTCTCTTCTTATTTGCTTACACTCTTGTTATTTCTTTATCTGCTGCTACTGCTTCTTCTTCGTGGAAGGTTTCTGCATCATATTCTAATGTCGTCGAGCACACTTTCCATGTAGATTCCTCAACTTCATTAGTACTGATAATCTCATTTTTCCCTTATTGCAATTTTTATTAGTTGCTGCTAATTTATTGTTGAAGAAATTTAAAATTTCAGGTGGGTAACTTGAGTGTCCGCCGAATGTGCCGAGAACAAACTATAATAGCAGTAAATGGTAGCCTCCCAGGCCCAACACTACAGGTTACTGAAGGCGATACACTCGTCATTCATGTTGTTAATAAATCTCCCTACAATGTCAGCATTCACTGGTGAGAAAATCCGATTAGTGATGAACTCGATCATCAAACGTTTCTGAATCTAAAACTCAATTATTGACTTAACCAATAATCTAGTTCTGCAAGTAAAAACAAACATTTTTTCTTTTCGTCTTCCTTTAGGAAATATAATTAACCGATAATTTAATTATGATACAACTACATTTGCAACTGTGATTGGTGCCACGTCGTTTGCACACAATTTTGAATACAGTGTTTATGTTCTTGGTTCAGGCATGGAGTATTTCAACTACTTACTGCATGGGCAGATGGACCAGGTTATGCAACCCAATGTCCAATACAACCAGGCAACAAGTACACCTACAAATTTAAAGTCACTAAGCAAGAAGGAACCTTATGGTGGCATGCGCATACATCTTTTATGCGAGCGACTGTTTACGGTGCTCTCATAATTCGTCCAAGGGCTGGTCGGAGCTACCCATTCCCTACACCATATAAAGAAGTCCCAATTATGTTAGGGGAGTGGTGGAATGCTAACGTGATGGACGTCGAGCGGATAGGTATGGCAATTGGCGGCGTCCCAAATGTATCAGACGCTTATTCAATCAATGGACGTCTTGGTGATCTCTCCCCGTGTTCAAAAAAGCGTAAGCATAAAGTCACCCTTTTGATTACACCATAATTAGTTCACTAATTTACTTTGCCTGACTTCGTCGAGTTTCCTACTGAGTTGAATCAATCATATTGTCCATTTGAATGACTAATGGTAATGGCAATCCAACAGATACATATAAGTTGAATGCGGTGAAAGGAAGGACTTATCTGCTTCGGCTCATCAACGCTGCCCTGAATAATCAATTTTTCTTCAAAATTGCTGATCACAAATTCACAGTCGTCGCAATAGATGCCAGTTACACTGAACCTTATCACACGGATGTAGTCGTCTTGGGTCCAGGCCAAACAACCGATGTCCTCTTAAAGACTGATCAACCAATTGGGGATTACTATATGGCAGCTCATCCCTATATTAGTGCCATGTTACCTGCCCCATTCTCACCAATTGCCTCCACAGGGATACTCCGGTACAGAGGTGGCACCACTTCAATTTCATCTGCCTCTACACCCAAAATGCCAATCCTACCAGCTTTCAACGACACCCCAACAGCTCACAGATTCCACTCCAATATGACTGGTTTAAAGAATGGCCCATTTTTTGTCAAGGTTCCGCGTAATGTAGATGTGAAAATGTTGATAACCGTCGGGGTGGGCATTAGCACTTGTCAGACGCCAAATGCTTGCGTTGCTAACCCATTTGGACCTAATATTCTGTTCTCAGCGAGTATGAACAACCAGTCGTTCCAGTTGCCTAGCAGTTTATCGTTGTTGGAAGCATTTGTTACGGGTGCAAAAGGGGTTTACACTGAAGATTTCCCCGATCAACCACCACTGAAATTCAATTATGCTACCGACAACAATCAATCGTTATGGATGACCTTGAAGAACACAAAAGTCAAGAGGTTAAAGTTTAACTCCAAGGTCGAGATTGTTTTTCAGAATACGAATATCCTCAGTATTGAGAGTCATGTTATGCATATTCATGGCTTCAATTTCCATGTTTTGGCACAAGGGTTTGGGACATATAATCAAAAGAGAGACAAAAAGAACTTCAACTATGTTAACCCACAAGAAAGGAACACTGTTGCTGTTCCAACTGGAGGATGGGCTGTCATCAGATTTCGGGCCAACAATCCAGGTAAATGCCTAAAATACCCTTGACATAAACAGTTTTATGATCTTTATAGCGTCGTTTAGATGATCTCGTACTCCCCTTTTGCCTTATGATAAGAGAGAGGGGAGAATTCAATTTCCCTCCTCCGTTGGAACACAACACAGTCGATAGATACAGCTATTTATGAAACGGAACTTCTGAAGGAGCAGGTAAGGAGAGCGGAACTACTCAACTTAAGCCCAAGCCTATCCAAGAAAACAAAAATATTACGATACGTCGATATGGATTCTAAGAGCAAGGGCTATGGAGTGAGTGTTCTCATTCAGTGTGAATGAGTATCACTGAATTTGCTCAAATTAGGTGCTACTATGGAGTGAGAATACCCACTCATTCATCAATAATCACTCATACACTCATTAGATTGAATGAGTGGGCGAAAGTGGACACTAAGCGGCTGAAAATCTGCCTCTCAAACCTATTTTTAGAGTTTTATTAATTTAAAACTCTTAGATGCGGGACCCATAATTAGGTTTTATTATTAAAAAAAAAAAAAAACTACGAGGAGGCATATGTTAAGCCGCTTAGAGAGAATTTTTCTCTCCAAACGGATAAACATCAGCTGCTTAGTATGTTTTTTTAGACTCCCATGGTCATAAAACACTCTTTCACTCAGTCTCTCACTCAATTTGGCAGTGAATGAGTGTTAAAAACACACATTCCATAGCCCTTACTCTAAGAACTGAGTAATTTCTCCTTCTTGAGTAGGAAAATTCTGTATAATGAGGATAAATCATGTCTAATATACTTATTTTTATGCTATATTGTCCAGGTGTATGGTTAATGCATTGTCACATGGATCTTCACATGCCGATGGGTCTAGCAACTGCATTTTTAGTTGAGGACGGACCATACCCATCGATGAAGCTTCCTCCACCACCAAAAGATCTTCCTCGATGTTAATCATAAGTCTAATTTTTTTTCTTGTTTTGTTTTTTTAAGATATATATTGGTCTCAATTTCTTTTTGTCATAGCAAAGGAGAAAGTTACATTAAGGATAAGGGAGTGCAATATAATATAGAGTGTTTTTCGTGTTTTTTTTGAAACATAAAATAAAAAAGCCTAAGTGAAGTAAAAGAATACAAAAATATATGGAAAAAGAATTCGGGAATGTTATTCTCAGTCCTGCTTTTTTCCCTACTCTACGCCCAATCCGACGTGGTTAAGGTTGATCCAACCAAGACACAATCCATTATTGCCATGTCTCCTCCACAAACAATGAAGGAACTCCAGAGGTTCATGGGTAACATAAACTACATTCGACGTTTTATTCCGGGTTTGGTGCAACTTATTGCTTCATTTACACCGCTATCGAAGAAAGGAGCAAGCTTTGTGTGGACAACCACGAAACAAGACGTCTTTCATAAGATCCAACAAATATTATCATCACCTGCTGTTATGAGATCTCCCGTGCAAGGAAAACCATTATTTATATACATTGCTTCTAGTGATACTGCTATCGGAGCTCTCCTTGCTCAGGAAAATGATGAGGGAATCGAACGCCTTATTTATTACTTCAGCTGCACTTTGAGAGATGCTGAGCTTAGATACCCTAAGGTAGAAAGGGCATGTTTAGCTTTGGTCCATCCTACTCAGAAGTTTAGACACTACTTACAATCAAATATAGTAGTGTTGATATCTAAAGTCGATCATGTCAAGTTCTTGCTTTTAACACCGGCTCTGATAGGTAGGTTATCTAAATGGCTCCTCCAGATGTCGGAATTCGATATAGCATGCACTCCTCCAAGGGTCATCAAAGGACAAGTAGTAGCAGAATTACTAGCGGATTTCCTAGGAGAAGATACCACTACGCTGCACGAAGACATTCCTGGGGAATTCCCGGGGATCTCTCTGGGTAAAGAGGAGCCTTGGATATTATACTTTGATGGCTTCGCTACTCCTATCAACAATACAGGAGGAGCTGGTATAGTTTTATCTCCTACGGGTGAATTTTTCTAACATTCAATCAAGCTGGACTTTCAGTGCACCAATAATTCAGCGGAATATGAAGCTTTCCTCATAGGGTTTTCACTGGCCAAGCAAGCAGGAGTGACACACTTGAAGGTGATAGGTGACTCAAAGCTATTGGTTAATCAGATGAATGGAGCCTACTTCCTCAAAGAGGTAACCCTAGCTCCATATAGAGCAGAAGCTCAAAAATTATTAAATTGCTTTGCTGATGCTATTATAGTTCACATTGGCCATAACAATAATAAGCATGCCGACTGCCTAGCTACTCTAGCCTCAAAATTACAGTTTGAAGGCCTAGAAGAAATCTTGACTGTGAAAAGACGAACTATGGCATCAACATTGTTAGAGCATAGCTCGGTTAAACTCACCAAGCGTTGGTATGTCAAGTTTGGTTGTCATATTTTAGTATCAAAACTCATCTAGAGTCGCTTGATTAAATACTAGAGTCAACTTCGTTTAAGTTAGACTAGAAAGTCTAGGAATGTTGAGACATACAATTATTACTCCGAAGACCTAAAGAATGAGAAGATGTAACGAACTACAACGACGACATCATCCTTCCACTTGAGGTTAGTAATATTGACTTGAACTTGTTTCATTCCTAACGTATCTTTTAAGTCATGCATATTGAAAACATAACTGCAAAGCTGTATATACTGTACATATTGTATATAATACTCTAGTGATGGGACATGATCATAATAGTATGGTCATAGTATTAAGGAATTAGACTACGAAATATAACGCTTATCTTTTGAACTTCGTAGATATGACATCGACATAATCTTATATATAGTTTTATGATTATGTGAATGGGTATATGGTGAGGATTTCATCCGAGAAAATAATGTTTTACATTTGTTTAAAGGAAGTACATTCATGAACTTGTTTGTTTGTCAAGTTTAGGTGATCAAAAATATAACTCTTGATTTCTAGTCTACTTATAGCTATGTCTCGGATTAGGATAGAATGTGTAGTTGAGCTTTAGACTTCACGGCGTTCATCGATTGAAAATCCGTGTACATTAATATACAGATATGCACATTGGAATTTACCCGATTATCTTCCATATGGTGTACCTCTTGGTTATTTGTACCTAAATCGTTTCTCTGAACTTTTGTTTCATAAGCCTGGGGAAGGATTACTTCTTAGTATCCGAGCTACTCTTCTTTCACCTCTGGTAACATCTTTTGTTGATTAATTTTATGCTTAAATAAATAATAATAAAAAAATCAACTTTTGTTGATTAATTTTATGCTTAAATTTCTGTCATCGAACATATTTATTTACGAATGTGTAATTCTTGATTAACTAGTACAACCGTTGCCACGGTGGGAGGGCCGACCGAAGAAGAATCTAGAGATGGGATTTGTCTGCGATTACTTTCGCCCCGTCTCAGAAAAAGTGATACTTTCACCTTGTTTTAGAAAAAGTGATACTTTCGCTCAGTTTCAAAAAAAAAATGATACTTTTCTGTTAGAGCATTGCTCGGTTGAACCCACTAGCATTGGTACGTCAAATTAGTTGTCAATTTTAGTTGCCAAAATGCATTCTTGATTTAGTATACTAAAGATAGTTTCGGACTAGATTAAGTCTAAGAAGTAGAATCGAAGCTATCATTGAAGGATGAAGTTTGAAGACTACAAGAATACATCGACAAGGATTTCATCAACAAAGGTATGAGTTAATTGATTTCATTTTGATTCTTGTTCAATTCTACCTTTCTAATCTATCCAAACAAATGCTCACTCTATGGAAGAATTCCTATGACGGTAAATGTACATTTATGTATATATACTCGAGGTTATTTGAGCCACGACTTTTGTGACACAAACATTTATCCCTGGAAAGGTTCTCATGTTATAGTGAATGAGCTTACGAATTCAACAAGCAGAGAATCACCCAATTACGAGTTATAACGATGAAGTTATGAGTGATTTATTAAAGTAACAATTATAAGTGTTGCTGTAATTGTTACAGTTCGTTAGTAGGAGACAATCCACGAAATGTTTGTAACGGTTCACGGACTTGAGGAAACATTCAAAGATTATCTTCACTATTGTTGAGAATTTGTTAGTATCATTCTTTAACGAATCCCCTAGCTGGTAGATACCAGTGCTACGGGATATAATTAAATTAAAGCTTTTCAGAGCTTTTTAGAGGTTTTCAGAGCTTCTT
>JAJJMB010003267.1:5002102-5088699 GCA_023531105.1 Papaver atlanticum | reverse complement strand
TCGGAAGCTAGAAAGAAAACTTCGATTAAGGTATCTCGTAAAAATCCCTAAGAAGTTTTAAACAAGATATCTCTAGATTTATTCTAGTTGTTCTTGTTGTAGAATCATTAGGTTTCTCTTCCTATTTTGAAGAGTATAATAATCCCTAATCTACAAGTTTGTTTTGATATTACTTTTACCTAGTAATTGTTTTTCTCAAAACAAACACAAGATTTCCAAAACCTTGATTTACATCTAAAGGGAAATCGTTTCGGTGTTTTATGAAAACAAAAGATCGAAAAATATCAATCGTGTTGTTGTATCTTTTGAAGAGAACTTTGTTCTGCCAGAAGATTTTCGGGAATAACTTCTAAAGAGAATTTCTGTTCTGCTAGAAGTTGTACGAGAAGAATTCCTAAATAGAATCGGTGTTCTGCTAGGAGTTCTATTAGTGCTGAAGTAGGTATTACATCTAGTCCGAATAGGTAGTAGGAAATTGGTGTAACAGCTTATAATCAATGTGTGTTTATTCTGGACTAGGTCCCGGGGTTTTTCTGCATTTGCAGTTTCCTCGTTAACAAAATTTCTGGTGTCTGTGTTATTTCTTTTCCGCATTATATTTAATTTATATAATTGAAATAATAAAGGTTGTACGTTAATCAATCATAGTTGTTAAACCCGACCTTGTTTGTTGGATAAGACTTGATTTATCTTGAACAATTGATTTTGTTATTTTCACATTTTTAGACCAGTCTGGACTAACCCTGTTTCAAGTGGACACTGTGTTGAAATATTCCTTTAGTGATTGTATCTTAAAGAGGTTTATACACGGTGGATATTGAATAGGTTGTGATTAACACAAATGATTTTGGTTCAAGAGCTTCACACTAAAATCAGGTTTACGGACTTGTTTCTGTTTAACTCTGATTGTGTTGAAATAGAGATATCGCTCCTTGATATACTTTCCTATTGAGTCTGACTGTCTAGTTGATTCTCTTGAAAGTTTATTGGAGTAAGTCCTCTCAGATTGCCAAACTAAATATTGGGTGTGGTTGTTAGACCCCCGTTTTTTCACCAAGTCTTCTCCATCAGAACTCTTCAAAGTTACCATCTTTGAAGTCGACATGATAAATCAATAAACGGTTACAAGAAGCTAAGAAAATCTTTTACGAGAAGAGAAAAGAGAAGCAGACTGAAAAAATTGGAACGTGAGAATCCAATACCTTTGACCACACACACACACATATATATATAGACTTCGTAAGAATCCCAAAACAAAAATCGGCTATATGCTAGAGAGGTTCTTTTATTTATATATATATATATATAATATTTTTTGTGAAGCATCAACAACCTAAATACCCAACCACATCTCTCACCCCACGTCGAGAGTTGCGCTAACTTCCTCTCCCATTGGCCGGTCAACGGAACTCTCACTTCTGATTGGCTGAAAAACAAGTTAGCCCTCTTATATTTTGTGGCCGTTAATTTTTAATGAGATTGTTTTGATCTGATGTTCCACATTGGTCGGTAGGCTTGGGATTTTCTTACACCGCGTTTACATGATTTTAATGAAATCCATGCCTTTGGATTGGCTAAAAAAATATTCGAAAATATTTTTTTAATTTTCAAAACCGGAATTATTGCAAAAATGGAAATTTATACCGGAATTTTTATAAATAAATAAACTCTTTTTATACGGAAATACTTTTAATGGAAATCTTTTTATTCGGGAATATTTTTTGTCTTTTAAAACGAATTTTTTTTAAACGAATTTGATAAAAAGAGAATATTGAAGAGAAATATTCCATGTAATTCTAGAGTAAAAAGCTATTTTTAGACGAAATTTCCAGAAAAATCTGTTTTTAAGCGACACAATGAGGTATTTTCAGAAGCGTGTATACATAATATCTGTATCACATGTATCACCAAATTTTCTTAATATATTTTTCGTAATTATAAATTTAGGCGACAAAAATTTAGCATATTCAAACAAACTATTTATGGGAGTTTGTTAAATTTTACACATGTATTTGGCTAATTTTGGAAGTTTCAGTTTTATTTCTTCACGTTCTTTGGTAACAATGTAAAACCCATTTCTGGGAGTTTTTTTTGATGATTGCGAGGCACTGATTGCACGGATCTTGATTACAGTAACACATCAGGTAAGGTCTGCCTTACTTTCATGGACTTACTTTTTTCAGTTTGAGCTGGTTCTTCAACTCCATTTCTTTTGTCTTTGGAAATCGTCAAACAACATTAGAGCAGGTAAAATCCCGTATTTTTGATTTTGTAGTTTCCAAATTCAACCAAACAAAAGTTAGGGTTTCGGTCATCATGTCGTTATCTTTTATTGGCTTGCTTTTTTTTTTTCTTGGATGATGTAGGTTTGGTTTTGTTTTATGGTTTCCTTTTTTTTTCTTAGATTCATTTAAAAAATAATTATATTTTTTAACATGGATTTTGATTGTTTCATATAAGACGTCCATATATGCAAAACCTAAATCTTATTGTTTCTGCGCTGTTCTCTCCATCAGCTTGATTTTTTTTTTGTCGTCTGCATGCTTACATTATTGTATTTTTCTAATCTGTGGTTGTGTTTTCTTTGCAGGTCATAACAAAAAATGCACACGGGCTGCTTCTCTTCTCCAAGAACAGCTTGCTGCCTGGGTTATCTTTTCTATCGTTTCTAATTCATCATTTAGAGCAAAAATTGTGTGGGTTTATTTTTTATGATTGTTAGGGTTTTACGTTGATTTTCATTGATGAGCATATATCCAAGAATTGTAAACAACATGTATACAAATCGCTCGAACCTCATTCCGTGTGCATATTAGGAAACTTAAGAAGAAGGAGAATTTCTACTTGCAACTAAAACAATATATGAGTTGGATTTTGAAAAAAAATGAGTTCCTTTTATTTGCCCCTTAGCTAATACATCAATGAGCACATTTGTCCCTCAACTAGGATCAGATAAGCTCAGTCTATTTGTCCCTCAATCGGCTGCTGCCTTCAAGTAAGGTATTCAAAATTTTAGATTTTCTTTTTTTTCATTGATTTTTTTTTCTCTCGAATTGACATGGTTATTAAGTTCTTTTGGTTTATATGATTTCCTGTAGAATATTAAAACATTCACGATATCGTAAGGGGATAGATAGGAGTATAGCAATTGAAACATGACCAAAAGCCTGAGAAGAAAACTCAAAGAGGTAAAATATATTATGCACTCTATTACCTTTGTCATGTTGATGTGGGTATGTGGGTCTGCAATTTTGCAGTGAAAACATTAACATGTTGAAACTTAGAATGATAGAAGTCATTTGATTTCAGTTACGTCAACTTTTAAGAACATTATTGTTGTTTGTATCTGGCATCTCAGTTAACTTTGACGATCGTATTCCTATACAGCTCGGTTAACTTCTATCTATAGATTATTAGGTACTCATTTTTTAGTGTATGTTGGCTTTCATTTCTGTAGTAGTAGGGGTAGTAAAAGTTGTGGAATTTCATGAGTAGGTAAGAATGATTTTTCTTCAAAAAAAAAGAAAAACAATAAGGAAAAAGAGAGGAGAAAAGATTGATTTGTAATATGGATGTTTTGTTTTTGTGTTTTTAGTATTATCAGATAGAGGCTCCGTTGGAGCAGTTAAATTTGAGTTAATCTCAACTGTAGCAGCTCACTTGGAATTTTTTGTACTGAAATATAGTTTCATCCCGTTTTTGTTACGCACATGGATAATTTTACTTTTGTACTTCGGTTTCAACGTAGGATGAGGAAACTTGGTCTTGATTTCATCTTAGAGGCATAGATTTCAAGATGCCTCTTCAGTATGTTTCTCCCCATGTGGCTTTATTGCTCCTCCTATCTTTGTTTCTTTGTTTCCGAAAGGAGTATATGTCTTGAATGTTCGTACGGCTTTTGAAGCCGCTATGAGTTTCAATTGCTACTTGACCTTGATAGAGAGAATGTCAAGTATATATGGTTATATCGCCAGATGCAAATAGATGAGAGTTCACAACCTTTACAAACTTCACACGTATCCTTGAAGTGGATTCTCAAAATGCTCAATGATGGTATCGAATGATCAATGGGGTGGAAATGCTCAATGGTCTGTTACTGCTCAAGCCATTGCAGCTGGTACGGATTGGACAAGTGCAGGTAAGCGTTTTGTACAATAAGCTTTTACACACTCATCAATTCCTCATTGATTTTAACTGAATATAAGAGTCAGCTATTAATATTTTACTAATAATGCTAGGATCTTAGTCTATTTTTTTCTATTCAAATGGATCTCCTGTCGTAGGAGTAAATGCATCTTGGGAGTCAGTGGCTCCAGATGCTGGAGGGGAATCAAGGGACCAGTAGACTCTAATCGATTGAAATAGTTATGAACTGTTTTTTCCCCAACTTGATTATCTCTTCTTATAGGTGTTGTATACTTTGTTTTCGACATATTCATTATGATTTTTTAGATAATGCTTACTTCATATTTGTAACTTCTCCATGTGATGAGCTAAAGGCCAATTTATACTTTAGCTAAACTTTGAATTCACATATTTACACGGTTTACTATCTTTTTATGAAAATCTTAGCATTTTATTTTAGTACGGTGACACCACACAACTCAAGAGGCTTTACTGAGAATGGATTAGCAACATATATATTAAGTACTATACCACTTGAAGATTGACTAAAAGATAAATGGAAAATAATCCTTTAATTAAGAGCTCTGAGGTCAATACGTAACTTGAGAGGTGTCAGCGAAAGTGGTAAATTAGATAAATAAGGGTTTTATGTTACTTGATTATGGCTTCATAAGTATCATCACAATTATTTGGCTTTTAATCTTAAAGCTACATCAGATTTTGGTTACTTGAAAGATTTGCTTGAATTTTTTTATTTTTTTTTGCATCAAGGTATCCAAATCACAAAAACATAAGAAATGATTAAGTCATGCATAGTAAAAGGTTTTATGATGCATAATTGTTACAAGAAGTATGCTTCAAAACTAAGTATGAAATTAGTAGTTCTGGGATTACAGCGAATGCAACCACGGTGTAGTAGTGCCGTCTTTGGGTCACTACTTTGAAGTTTTAGGACTGCTCCGTGATATGTTGCACTGGCATTGCAACGTCTGTAGCATTTGCCATGTCAGTTTACAACTTATAGCATACAAAGCTTCTTATAACATACTCTTGGTTTTTTTGGTTTTAGCTGAGAAATGTGGTTGCCTGTCATCGATCACCGCTATTGTACTTTTAGCATTCCTGTTATTTAGAGTTTCTACCGACTTCCTTATAATATTTAAGGTTGTTATCAACGAAGGAAGTCCTTGGCAGAATAAAAAAAAGGGATTTTGTCTACCATATTTTAACGTTAGCACTGCGTAATTTTTATAGAATCTAAGAATGGACTTTCACTAAACAATGGCTACTATATATTACTATATTAGGATGAAAAGTGCCTGCAATCAGAATGTCATCTTTTCTAATCTACAGGAACGTTTCGTTTTCTAAATGTCTTAACAGGTCAAAACTTTGAGTCTATACTCTTTGTTTATGCTGTTTTTTTGATTTTGCACTTGGTACAGTCTGATAGATGTCTATTGGCATCAACATACATTTGCAATGTTCAGTAATTAAAGAAACCTTGGTGGTAAAGTTGAATAAATTTGGACAAAATGTAAATTAAAAATGGGCTTCGGGTACCCTGGATCAGAGTGTTATCCATGTTGCAAGAGAGTTACCAAGAGCAAAGCTTAGTGATTTCTCAGAAGGCAGACTCTTTTACATTTGAAGCAAGAACAGGATAATATGGAGAAGGGCATGGAAAGAATTCTGATGAGGTATTTTTTCTTGCTATGTTATCTTAAATTGGTCTCATAAAAGTAATCTGCGTTAACTTAGTTTAAACGGCTCGATCCTGATTGGCAATTGATGTTTCTGTAGTAAGCGTGTATTCACATTCAACTGCTAATTCAGATAAACAACTAGCTATTGCTTAATGTAATATGCTTTTTTTTTTTTTTTGGCAATAGTCAGGTGATTAGACAGGTTTAAGCTAATGCAAATCCTTAAATGTGTGCTCTTAGAGCTAATACAACACCGTGTTTGTGGAAATGGTACTTGCTGTCTTAGCTCAAATGGCAGAGCATATGGTTCTCAACCATAGAGTTGTGGGTTCGACTCCTGCAGATGGCACATCTATTTAAGTAAAGTAGGCTGAAAACCTTAGATGCTTCCAATGACAATATTAGCTCAAGCGCAATACATGCGTAGATTTTAAAAAAGATTGTCGTATATCATCTTGGTCATGATTCATGGCTTATTACAGTTGCACCTGTACCAAAGGAATACTAACAATCAAACAAAGAATGTCGCCTTTCCTATTTTGACAATGAACTGCAAAGAGCATAATCCCAGCCCAGAAATGTCTTATAGCGCCTTATTAATTAGATTCTTATTCTCTTATATGAGAAGCTTAACTCTATAATTCACGTGATCTTAACTTTTGTTCTGATTCTTTGTTGTAATTGTTTCCCGATACTTACATTGGATTGAAAAGTATATTGGGTCGAACGATTTTTTTATTCACGTTTTGGAGAACAAGTAAAAAATGAAACTGTGTTTGATTTAAATGAACCTAATAACTATGTGAAAAAGGTGAAGTTGCATCTGATCATTCAAGGTTTGAATTGATATCTGGATTTATTTATTAGAACAAGCTTGACCATAAGGTATACTAACCCTTTTCCTCAATTCTTCTTTACAGTTTACATTGATTTTGGATGAATTGCGAACCAAAGAGAATCAAGGAACTGGTATCGTACATTGTTGTTGCGCTCATCTAATGTCAAAGATTGTATCAATATTGGGCTGACTGACGCTTATTTAGAGGCAGTATTACCTAAGCCATCTCCAAATCAAGACGTAAGTGTATGGAATAGTAGTCATAAAAATATATTTTAAAAGTTTGGATTGGAAATCACAATGCTTTTGTTATATATAGATATAGTATTAAATATCGGGTAGACATCTTCTTGATATAATTTGAATTAGGAGTTTTCCGTGTGGTGACTAATTTACTATTTGAATGGCTAAATACAAGCAAGTACGCCTTTTACTTGCTTGGGATCACCAGTTTTTGGCCTTCAGTATTTGTTGTCTTTTAATATTGAATTTTGTTTGGCTAAATGCTGACCAAATGTGTTGGTGGAATATAAATTCAGTTATTTAATGACTAAGCTTAATGTCAAAAATTAATTCCGAAAATAATTTAAGGATCACGGCCGAGGCTGTAAGCCCCGGCTACTATAATTCGGCTAACTAAACACCATATTACAGCTCCTGCTACTGTGACCCGGCTAACTAAGAACGATATATTATAGCATGGCTATTTACATACCGGTTTTATGAGCCCCGACCAACTTACGTGTCCACTAAAATATTGTGGGAGTGTACAAACTGACCGACCAAACAACATAAAAAAGTCGATAGAGGTTGATTTTAACGGATATGAATATAACACACGCCCTTATTGTAACATATCTATCTGATGGAGTAGGGATGTGTTCCAGTGGTTGTTTATATTTTCTGAGTTTCTGCATCCCTATGGATGCAAATTGGGTGATTAATTTCTTAACCACTTTGGTCTATTTGCAGTATTCTGGTTCATATTGGTGGAGCGCATGGTGGAGATTACTGCGCTTTTATTCAGCCAACCCTCTCTGAATAATGATAAAGTTGTTTTCCTGCAAATCAAGCTTCTGTTTTGTTGTTGTGGTTCCAAGTTTTACAGATTTGCATGCCATGGATGAATCGTCTGTGCTATTTTCCATGTTGCGACACATACTTCCCTGTCAAGATTTTGACACGGCCAATTTTTATTTGGTGTAGCATCAAATCATTTTACATCCTTTTAGTGATAAAATATTTAAATTTAGAGGGTGCAAGATGTTTATAGGTTTAGATTTGATGGCGAGCGGGTGACGAAAGAAGATAATATGAAGAGAGTACTTAGAGAACAGTATGGTGGGGAGAAAGAGGTGATTTTAATCATCATTTTTATTCTCTGTAGCGCCACATCTACGTTAACATTCAACTTAGACGTTAATCTTCTGTAATTGCAATTGCATTTTATCAAGTTTCCAAATACTGTTTCAGATGCAAATAATGCAAAGAAAGACTTCGGTATATGGCCAGGGTGGATAGACTGGTTTATTGTGCCACTAACACACGGCATTTGAAAAGAGTAGTCGCGTAAATAGTAATTGATCAAGGACGTTATCTATAACTAATATTACATACATTTCTAAGTTGCTGTTACATCCAATTCAGTGCATACATTCTGTTATTTTATTATTTCACTACAGAATGTACCACACATTTAATCTAAATTTTAGCTTTGATTCACTTGGCCATGAAAAAAAAAGGTTCTTCTGCAACTTTAGTTTTAAAGCGTGCACATACTTATGTGTACAAGTACATACCCAAATGTAGCAATTGTTAAAAGTTTTCGAAGAAATCTATGGGGTTCTCCTAATCTTTTTTCTTGATCTTTTTTCTCTTGGTATACTGGGTATACTGCTTGACCACTAATGCTGCACATCTTACCATTTACCTTCTCAAGATCAAGTGACCCAGTAAGACATAATCGACTGCATTCATCTATCCTTAGATATTGCAAAAAAGTTCTCATATTATCAGTTATTGCAAATGAATGAGTGAGTGACAAATTATGAAGTCACATATATAATTTGTTGAATTCGCTGCTTTTGTAGTTGTACTGATAATTAAAGGATAAAATTTCTGAACTGGTAATGCCTTTGTCTATAAACTCTGCCCCTGTAACAGATAATATATAAAAATAATAATTAATTGCATTAGAACTCGATTGGGATCAATTTTCTGATTTACATGATAAATCCCACATAGTAGTAAACATTTTGAAGTCATTAATTTCAAGGGCGTTAGTCTATTTTAAAGTTTAAAACTTGAAGAGGAAGAGAAAATTTTTTCTGTGACATCTGAAGTACCCAAGCATAGATTTAATAAACAGAGGAACATAACTTGAGGTGCTTAATGTTTCCAAGTGCAATTTTAACATGAACTCCCTGCCTAACGTGTTAGCACTAACTATGAACAACACACTGATCCATCCGCAGGTGTATCATTTACTGTCTGACATGATTATAGTGATATAATATGCTTCGTTGGATGAAACGAACCAATGGCAGAATTATCACTGAAGTATTCCAAAGTTACTCCACCAATAGCTTCAGTCAATCAGGTATCATCAGTAATTTGCACTCTCTGTTTGGAGATTTTTATAACTGCTTGTTCATTCTTAGTTTTCAATGAATATTCTTTCCTTCCAAGTTTAGATATGTCGTACGAGGAGGTTCATCTCAAAACTTGCTTCAAGTATTTCATTATCTTTAGGCGTATAGAAGCTAACTTTACAAGGAAAGACCATTTAAATTGTTGGAGGTATAGCAATGAAAGAACAAGTATGGAGAGGAGAGCTAAATACAATTTGGTACTTTATTTTCTAATTTAATCACGGTAATTCAAGTTTATCTTAAAAAGTTGCCTTCACTAATTTAGAGAATTAGATTACACGACTTTGAAAAATACGCAAATCAAATCCAACTAGATTCCTATATAATGCTACATTGTAGAGTAGTGCTTCCCCATCTTCCATGTAGCTCCTATTTTATCATCTAACAGCTAACAAAAATAACAGTTATTGTTGCAGAGGCCTATAGTCAAGTAAAATTTTCTAGAATAATAAAAATTAATGAAGTGTGCTTAGTAGTCATAAATGTTTCTTTTTTGGTAATAAAAAAAAAGGGTTTAAGAGAAAGATGTATACATTGAAAATATAGAGCACAGTGTCGAGGGATATACATGTTTTTTGTTGTGGTTGGCCTGTACAAGCTATCATTGTATTGCATTAGATAGATAAGTTCCCCACACCAATGTAATTGGTTCTAAACCTTAGACTTCTTGGTATACAAGTCCCAAGCTTCGTACTAAATTGACTCTAAAACACATACTCTAAAATCAATGTATTAATTTTATATATTTTCGGTATGATTTAGCATGAGGCTGCTAGCTTAATTGCAAAATATATCATGTGGGCCTGTGGCTCAAAAGCAAGTGTCTCTTGCAGGAGGCGTATCCCATTGTATCAGTGGCGGAGACCGTTAATAGAAAGGGTGTGCATTGCACACCCTGCTAAACCGGATCTCAAGCCTAAATTTACCTAAATTTTCTGTGATTTTGGAATCCTAAGCCTAATTTTGGTATCTTGCACCCCTTAGAAACATTTTGCTTCCCCTTAGTATAGTGTAGGTTACTCTTGAAAAAACATTTAAGGCCTTTAATAAAGTCGATTATCCATGTACAAATTGGTTACAGATGCAAGGAAGTATTTATTTTGACATTATTATTTTGGAGACGATTATCTTTGGACGATTTAGTTTCAGATGTTAAATGACAGACTGGGTCGCGGCAGCTTTGAATTATATAATTTTGATTGCATTCGTTAATCCATTAAATGGTAATTGATACTCAGTTACACGTTGCAATTATTAATTGGATGCCCTTGGAACGGGTGCAAGAAGAAGCCCCTCAGTGAACATAAGCTAACGAGATAAACATGCCCCATCGGACTTGATGCTCATCACTAAATATTCGCGCATTATGTTGATTACTGAAAGGTATCGAATTTTCAACAAATAAGTTGGAACAAATAATCTACTAATCAATATTTATTTTTAAGATGTTCCAAATCGTCTGGACGGGAGCGGGGTTTTGGAAAATCAAACCTAATGGAACTATATAAAAACGTGAGCTTTCATATGCAGTGCTATGTCACTTAGTTGCTAGAAATACTTACTTGGTAGAAATCTATGCGCATGGTGGATCTAGGATTATTTATTTGTTGTTGTTTGCTATTTTATGATAATAAAATAAAATAAAGTGGATGTTGAATATATATAGCGGAGAAACTTCATTACTATCAATGCCATACTTAAAATCTAATAATTTGAAGAGTTTCATTTATACTGTTGTTTTAATTGGTGTTGTAGATCATAAACTAGGGTGTACACTTCAAAAGTTCAGCCTTGATTTTTATGTCGAATTGCAGATATTTAAGGATGAGCTTTTTGATTCCTTCATGGTTTTCTCGAGTGCACAGAAATTGATCAAACTGATCCTTGACCTAAATTAATTACTTTTTGTGCTATTTTGGATATGGAGTGTATACGTGAAACATATTCATGTAGTGCAAATGGAAGTAGTTTTTTTTTTAAACTCAGAATGGTATTCCTCAACAGAAAATTTCTTTTGTTGAGTTAATCTTAATGATGTCGACAGTATGGCCAACAATTATCTAAGAAGAGATTTTTGTTAGGTGAACTTCCTCTTTTGTCATTGATATGAGTAGGCAACATCTTTTTGTTGTACGTTCACTTAGATTTGAATTCGATCTAAGCAAATGTAAGATGAGTACAATTGTAATAATAGTTGGGATTGAAATCTTAACTTTATGTCCAGTCTTTCTTTCAACCGAATGCCACCTATTGATTGGATTTGGTATTTATCATTTTAGGAAAGCAACGTATATTGATTGTGGAAGACCTTCCATGGACTAGAGGACTAGAGGTATGCCAATGCCCAATAAATACTAAAAATCTCACTTAAATCTATTATTTAATTTTGATAAATACTCAAAATATCACTTAAACCAGTCTATTATTTAATTTTGATTTCCAATTTACGGCAAGTTCGACTTATTCATGATGTTAACTAAAGTGGCGTTATGGGTGATTTTTGTTACGGCAAGGAGGTGATGATTGAGCAGTGCAGTGTAGACTATATCCGGCCGGCTGAAAGATCTGTTAGAGAGACATGAGCGGAGACCAGTCTCTGCATTCCATTTCCCAAACCAATAAGCCATCCTTTGCATGCATGTAAGGAATCATCGAACTAATTGGGACTTCCAAATTTTCTTGCCAAAATAAACATGGACTTGCATAGCACCTGCAACTGTGAGAGACCTACTCAATGATCTTTGGGTGCTTTGTGGACTGAAAAAAACAATAAAGTGAGTTGATTCATTGGTTCGTTTGTGAGAGCAGGAACTTAGCATGCAAACAAGAACGTAGCATTGATGTTCTAATGGATTCATTACTGAGATCGAGTCATTGACCCACCCTGATTATGTAGGCTTTATATTTATCTTTGTTTGTTTTCTGCTTTTCCCGATTAGTCGTTGTACTTTGACTAACCTTATCTTTGAGAAACATTCATTTCTCAAATTTTAATATATTATATTTTTTATGGGCAAACTTGCTGAATTAACAAAATCCATGAAAATGTTATAATTCCTTTGAAATGAGGAGTAATGTTTCAAACGTGCAAGAACTGGGTATACAAATGTTTAGACTCTCTTTTACTAAGATTACTGAAATAAGACTACTTTATGTTCAAGTTTCTAACAATTCCATATTTGTCACAAGAAGAAATGATTTCAGACACCTACTAAGATAGACTTGGTAAAAGCAAGAAAGTATAACACTATAGAAAACAACCATAACATGCCGATGTTGATCGAACTGGATGACCATGTTGATGAAATTGACGAGATTATGGAGAGGGATCATGACAAGCCACCGTTGGTCGAGATTGATGAATAAGGCAATTAAGTATTTACAATATATAAATTATAGACAACATGAGTATTTATTGTTATGCACACCACTTCCGTGAGATGGAGAGGAGTTCAAGACCGGCTAAGCAGGTTCTTCTTTATAATTCTGTGATTGTATTTGTGTGTCATTATTAATCTTTACTAGATTATTGTTGGTGTATTGATATCTCTCTGATTTCATGTGACGCCAGTTGTTTCGGATTTCATTTGAAATCACTTTCTATGAAGCCAATGAACCATGAACAAAAGAACTGTCATATGTCTGCTTATATGCAGCTCGGCTGGAATCACTTTCTATGCTCTATAATTACTGGTAAGCTCAATATGAAAATCTATTATTTTACTGCTAAATTTGGATTGAAAGATGTATGGAGATTGAAGGAGCCTATGTATCCCAATTATTTTACTCACTCTGTTGTGCTATTTGTTGTTCTGAATCTAAGGCCAGATGCAAGTCATGATACATTATAAGATATTTGCAAGTGTTACAAATACAAAGTTTCAGTTCGACACTATATGATTATTATACATTTACAATCATGTCCCAGGGAAAGGTGGTAGGGTCATTCAGGGTACAATAAGTGAAGATTCCAGCGCATATGCAACTATTCTTTGGTTTCCAAAGATATACTTGAATCCTAAGGCATTGTTTTTCTTTTAAAAATGATCAATCATCATATGTGCCTGCTCTTTGGATGGGATATAAGGTCAGTTGCAATTTTGCATTAGTCTTACTAGAATATGTCTTCCCTGATACAAGATGAGCCAGATATATAGATACTTCATACTTTGAAAAATTATTATGGTGCACGGTCATGCCATAGTTTTGAATCTTTAGCGTATATCTTGATACAGTTTTCTACTAGGGCACTTGCGTCTCATTGTTCTTTATTTCTTAAAGCATGACTTTTTCTTATCAAAAAATCTTCCTATTGTATATTCCATGGTTTTTGCTTGCAGCCACTGTAAGCACTTAATAGTGGCGCCAAATAGTGTTATGTTTTCATTCTTCAAGCTAAGGGAGAAGACATAATCAAGGGAGCTTCAGATGAGGTTTTTTTTTATAAATATTTGGTAACATGATAAATTTAACACTACAATAGATAAATCGAACCTGCTATTAGTAAAATGTAGTAGGGTTTCAGGTACAATATCTTTTTCTTTTTGCTATACTCTCATGTTATTAAATCACAAACAGATCCAAGTTTAGTTGCTATCTTAGCTCAAATGGTAGAGCACATGGTATTTACCATGCAGTTGTGGGTTCAATTCCCACAGATGCATAGTAATTTCAATAGTACCAGTGTATATACATGGACAAAAAATGTATTAGATTGTTAGAGGCGCTCTAAAGGCTCTTTTTTTTTTAATGATTGCAAGACTCAACGTTACTATTCATTGAGCCAAATGTGGGATCTAATTATGCCTTTATGTTTGCGTACTCTCTTCTGTTAATACGCTTATTAAACTTTGGTGGTACATGATGAGATGCTTAAAAGGATATTAAGTTAACTCCTTCCAGGTACTTACACTTCCAGGGAAGATGTCCAACACTGAGTAGTTATGCATGAAGTGAAATAAGAAAATACCAGTTATTGCATTTCTTTTGTTAGTGACAAATATTAAATATTGCATTATATATGCTAAAACATGATGAAGTTAATTTTTGGCTTTTATTTACTAACATTCAGTGATTGAAACCTTTGATATTGGAAATTCTTTTTGGTAGCTTCCCCGCCTGGTGCACCCAGTTGGATATTAAAAAAGAAAAAGGTCACTATTAAAAGAAAAGGCAGCTCATAGATCGAGTTTTGGCCTCATCTTCACATTATCATTAATAGCTATGTGGAACTTAATCACTTTCATAATCCAGTAAACCATATTTGTTTGTAACGTTTTCCCTACAAGCTTTATTGGTGGAAAGTTGGAACATAAATCTACTATATATGGCAGGACGGTTTTTGGCCATAAATATTATCAGTCAATAAAATCATTCTAAGCAAGTAATGAAGTTTTGCCTAATGTGAGTTCCAAGCTCGGGAAGTATCTAATAGAACCTTATTCTGCATTAGAGGAGTAGAAATGATGCAATTGTTCAACTTTATCAATGTACATGTTTTTCTTTAGATTTTTTATTTGGACTAAGGATGTAGATGTTTTCAGAATACCCTCAAACGCACTGTAAATTCCAAAACTTCATATAGATGAAAATATTTGTAGTCTTGACTGATCTGAGCATGGTAGTTTTCTGATTCCTTGAGCACCTTGGGTTTTAAAAAAATGCATTAGAATCGGGGGAAGCGACATGTGCGATTCCAATCTAAAAAATATTACTCCAAGCACCAAGGGAATATGGTTGTAAATATTTCTAGGCCTTCATTCACCTTGATTATAAGAGTCTGGTTCATGGTTCAGGTCTTTAAGGTCTTCTAATTTTCTTTTCAAATTAATTCTTTAACCTTTTTTTTTTTGAAACCTGGGTATAGGGTTATCTCGTCGTTTGAAAGATGTTGCCTCCTCATCACAACTGCAACAATTAAAAAGCATATCATATTCAGATGGAAAGGCGTGATTCTTCTTTAAAAATAGAAGAGCAGTATATAAATCTTAGACATATCATTGTAATCCAATTTAGCTGTCTTGTATCTAAATGCAATCCAACTTAGATGCCTACACAATTTCCTGCATTAGCAATCCAAACATTAATAAGACCCATTAAATGAGAAGCGAAGTTTAACTTCAATCAAGAAAACATTTAGAAAACAAATATCTAACTGATTTCTGGGCCGTTTCACTGATTAAACATAATAGACTCTTGTTTCCTACTTTACACAGAACTGCAACAAACTCACCTCAACTTTGATCGATGTTGCCTGGTATACAAAATATATTTGCAAGAATGAATAAAGACACACAACAGTAGGAAAAGAAAAGAAGAATATGCTTGATTGAAGCTCCATTAAAAAAATTAAACTTGGTGAGAAGCTTACCTGAGAAATACGGAGCCTTCTTAGAGAGCTATTGTACCTGTGCGTGTACGGATTTCCCGGTTCTAGTTCCACTCCTTAGAAATTTCAAATACACAAATGAAAATAAAAAGTTAATAAGATTTATTTTAAAATAGAGAATTCAAGATCAAAAAATAACTAGATATTCAGCAAGTAAAATTCTAGGATAAAAATTAAGCTAACCCCAAAATGCCATTTCTTTCCTCTACAGCAGACACCACTAATAAACTCAAAGCTACTACCTCCGTCCAAGTTATATAGGCCAAGAATCAGTTTTTTGTTGTTCGTCTATATAGGCATGGTTCAAGTTCCTAGTTGACTCTTTCCAGTTATACCCCTAATTATGATAGTCTTGCTACACAAAATAATTAATATTTCATTTTCATCAAAAAGAAAAGAGTAAAACAAGAAAGAAAGTGGATATCTATATATTTATAAAACCGTATAAGTTCCAACCTTACCTATTCCCTATGATTTGACTTACTTTTGATGATATCCATAAAATATTAATAAGGGCCAAGAACAATGGTCAAGCCTTTTCCTTGTTCATTTGACTTCCAAAAATTTCTAAGTCTCCCAAAATATCACCTCTTGGGGAGAGGTTATTCATTTATTGAGCATTCATTTATCCTCTTTACCCAATCTTTTTTTTTTGGCAGTGACTAAATACAACCCTCACTCGGGTTAAATACAATCCATATTTAACTTTTAAAATTTTGATTTATTGTACTTTAAAAACAATTAAACAACTAAATACAACCCAAGTCAAGTCAAATCCCAAAGATAATCCAAGAATAATTAACCCAAAATAACTAATCATTTCTGATTAATCGTAAGATCCTATTTAGGGTTTTTTCCATCTTGTTTTAGGGAAGAGGGGGAGAGGGAGACGAGGCAGCTGATGGGTGGACAGTTCCCTAGATGAATTTCTAAGGTTTTTGGTATTGATTAAAGATGTTTTTTTCTTCCCTAAGCATCAATTATATATCGACATGGTGATAATTTCCATTATAAACAACGCTTGGTAACCTGCAAGCGAATGAATCGTATTCATGCTTTCACAACATTTATGATCACATTTATACGCAATAAAAGACAAATAAATCCTTCAAAATTCCGGTTTCGAAGTTCAAAATTCAGGATTCACGGTTTAGGGGCCAAGGTATAAGGTTCACGGGTGGCAGCTACAGTTTTAGTGGTTGTTTTGGCGGTGACGGTGACCTTCACATGTTTGGATGGCGATATTAACGGAATGGGAATCTTTCCAACTATTTTTAACGTTGGGGCAGATTTCCAACATTGTACCCCATATTGGGGCATTTTCCCAATTTTTCCTATTTTGAATACTTGGTTTATGATCACGTTACCATCTTTAATAAGTCCTTGAAAGGAGTTTCTCACGACTCTTACACAGATGAATCTATCTTTCTTTCTTTTTTGTGATCAGACAACTGGGGTAGATGAATCTATCTTGAGTAAGCTTCACACTTGTGTTTGAATTCCATTGGATAATGATCCATCTTCAATATTATAAACATAACTTGATTAAGAAATTATGATAACTTGTGTAAAAAAGGGATCAGCTTTGAACTTGTGGAATTGATAACTATTTGGAATTTTCGGACAAGCTCGATCGATTTGCTCTTGAAGTAGGAACAATCATAAAGTTAAACTTGATTTGATATGGAAGAGAAACTAGGAAATTATTTATTAAGATTTGATTAAATCGGTCAACCCATGGATCCGTCACCTTGTTTAGTAATATAAGTCATCTATTATGAGACAAAATCTAAAAGTAAATAGGTATCGGAGGGAGTATTAAGAGAAGAGGCGGTGTCCGCCTATCTTTAGTTTGTGTCTAATCTGAAAATATATAACCCACTTTGGATAACACATCAGAAGTAGCTTTTTCACTTCTAGAAGTCGAAAAGTCAGAAGTCAGTTTGGATGTCAAATTTAAAAACGACTTCTAGAAGGCGAAAAAATAATTTTTTGTGAAGCAAAATAATTTTGCTTCTGACTTCGACTTCTGGAAAAGCAGATTTGTATCCAAACTCGATATAAGAGAAATGGCAATTTACAAAGTAGCAAAGCTACTAGCTTACTACAACCTAACACTAAAAAGGGATATAAGAATCTTAATTTCGTTATACTTTTTATATGTTGATTTTAATCAAGAACGACTCAACTTGAAGGAGTGGATGAAATAGCTCAAATTTGTCTAATGCCTCCCAAATACAGCAAGACTTTGCTTTTTGACCTTTTTTTTACAAAAATTTCTTTTTTACATTTTTTACTGTGAAAATGTTGTTTTGCACCTATGGAGCATGGTTTGAGTGAGAATATATCCGAAGTGGAACTTGGCTTTCACCTCTTTTTTTTCTTACAAATATTTCTTTTTTTCTCGTTTTTTACTTTGAAAATTTCGTTTCGCACCTTTGTTTTGAGTTTAAATTTATGTTTTCATCTGTTTAAACAATTACGTCATAAAGAATATTTCCATTGGTAGCGCGAATTATTTCAACAATTTGATCTAATTAAATTAAATTGGAAACAAAATTAAAAAGGATAAAATGACACATGTCGCATGGAGAGAGCACGAATTACATTTGCAGTACAATCTAATCTTTTTGTGTCAAATTGGAAAAAAGTCATGTCCCACATTTACACAAAATCACCATATATCAAGTCCTCCCTCGCTTCGCTTGGTCGGCCTAATTATCTAGCTATGCGGTTGCGGCACAATTACATTCTAGTATCCAACATAAGATCCAAAACCGAATTGTAGACTTCTAGTATCCAACATAAGATCATAATAATAATAATAATAATAATAATAATAATAATAATATTGTAGACTTGCAGACTCTAGTCTCTAGATGACAAGATCATGTAGAACCAGGCCAAACCAATGTGGGTGAGAAATCCATCATCACACGTCAAGGATTTGCCCTCACTAGGGTCTCTTGTCTATTCTGTATTCTCTACTCTCTAGATGACAAGACAAGACCCTTCCAAAACTTGTTAGATTTCGTGGTCGTAGTCTGCCTCCTGTAATCATCAGAAAAGGCGTTTGTTTTTCCCCATCTTTTTTTCGAGTTTCGTTAGCACCCTATGATTGTGCTCTACTTCCTTAGAGCATCTTCTAATTTTTTGATTGTTAAACGAAATCACTAAACGTAGACTGGTAGTACTTGCTTATGGATTGCTGCGATTGCAAGTGTTTTCACCTCTATTTAGAGTTAGGTGAAGAGTTCGACTATAAAATAGAACTTCTCTCTCGCATGTATTAGTGAAACATTTTGTTGTCACCTTGGCTTCTCAAATCTACTCCGGAAGACTTTTATTACTATTACAAAGGGTATCATAGGTCGAGACTCGAGAGTAAAAAATAGGGGAAAGCAAACATCTTTTCACAAGGACCAGCAAGCCTAGGGTTTTGGGGCAGAGAGAGACTGGATGGAAAAGAAGACGTCTCGTCTTGTCCCGTTCTCGCCTTGTCTAGTCCTATAATGAGTAGAGTAAATGAGGCGTAACCACTAAACTTTGCTCTCTAGTACCTAAACGACTAGTTATGCTACACTGACACAAGTTTTATACCGTGGGAAATCCCGGTAGAAACAAACTCGTGGGCCCCTCCATAGGAAATTAACAGGGGGGGTGTTGTTTACACACCATAGGTCCCATATGTGTTGTGTATTACGGTTTTTGACACGGGATTTTAGCCCCGGTACACATAGCATTGTTGCTAAACGACTGAAATCACTGGACCCTAGCCAACTGGGCTACCCCTGATGGTTCTTAAGTAAAAGATCATAAGACATTCGATGCTTAAGGGATATGACGCTTCAATGCTCAAGCATCTAAGAAGCCTTCAAATTGTACTCCCAATTAAAGAGTACACTTTCAATAATGGCGCATCTGGTTTCAGCAAAAATATCTTGACGATGACACACTAATTCAACACCAGCACGATTAAAGTGTAGCTGGACTACGATCGATAAGTCTTCATTATCCCATGATAAGACTTCTGAAGCAGATGCAACATCATTCATCCATGGATGGCACAAACTCCTTCAACATACACTGAGGATTTGATCTTATTGGAGAAATCGATTCAAATCTATTTCAATAAATGTTATCCACATAACAAGTTATTGCAGCCTGATGTGATTCCATGAAACTTCATCAACGAGACCTCTTTATATCACAAGCCCTTGCACGACTGAGAAACTTCCTATCTTCACCAATCACATCCAGAATGAAGACTGATGCTACTATCTACCGCAACAAAGTCGACTCACAGTCATACTGTTCAGGAGAATTCGGGTTGAACTCCTAGTACACCTTCATCTTAGGGATGCTCAACCCACCAACTAATTCGTGAATGTAAAAGGCTCACTGGATGGAGGAGCAAAGGCTATGTCGATAATCATGGTTCTAGCCTTTTCGGTCTCTGGAGCAACTCTGACCATAGTATCGGCATCAACAAGGATATCTAAAGGAACTCCATCCATGGTCTCAGCATCAACAATGGTCTCAGGAGCAACATCCTCATGACAAGGCTTCATCAACTAACCATTCTCTGAAGTGTTACACATGAAGCGGACTTCTTCGAGAACTAATGATTCATATCAAGATGTGTAGACATGATAACATGTTATCATGAACGTCTTCCCAAAGCTTGCACGACAGACGAGCACAATCCAAAGTCTTTTACAAGATGTTCTCATCGCCTCTGTAAATGAGATACAACACACTTCAGGCCATGGGTTTACAAATACGTACCAATGGGTGAGGAATGGTACAATGCTTCCTCAACTAAAGATGTTCGTCGATGTCTCTTCTACAACATACCAAAAGGGCGCATCAATCGGACATACGAGCTGAAAGATATGGCCTTTACTGTCAGGCCTATGAAATATAAATTTTTTGTACGGGATTACAAATTACAAATGTGCACGCTTAGTTTGGTGACCTACACAACTCCAAATTAAGTGATTCTTTTCTCATATGATAACTCCATCTTTTAGCTTCAAAAGTTGGGGTCAAGCACCGAATTCCGACATCGTATGAGGTTCCTACAGCTTCCAGAGCATACAACATGCAAGCAGCAATTCTTAGACGGGATTCATAACCTCCACAGTCGATCGGTGTCCACCAGGTCTTTCCGCTAAGTCCTTCATCAAGGTATCTCCAACTTCAACCACCTAGGTCTTTACATCAATTTTTCTACCCGGGTCCTCTATCTAGGTCTTTCCAGAAGAAGGGGAAATGAAAGGGAGAGATTTAACAAACTACTGGAGACTGACGGTCCACTGATCATGACGATCAATTTCACAGTCCAAAAGTCGTGACTGGCACCAAGCTCGCCTATGCTAATCATTCATCATAAAATTAATGCTACAACCATGGTCATCACATCATCCCCTCTTGAGAGCAACCTCGGTTATGGTCCCGTGACCAGGGTTTCAGAAGTGATGTTTCTACGACTGACAGAAACAAAGAATGATACTGCAAGCACCAGGCTCATGTATCAACCATGGGGTTCAGATTGCAAATTAATAAATGGCATTGAAATCCTTCATCGAGTGTTCAAGACACAAGAAAATGGTCTAAAGACACAACAGGTGCGTTTTACGACAAGCTCGTCTGAGACGATTTTACACTGTCCTGCACAAAGAAGCGAGCTGGGAGAAATTGGTGAAGAATATAGGGATGGGTCATATACCATTCTCTTCGCATGGATATCCCCTACAACATATCCAAAATTCACAATAATTGGATAAACGAGCAAAAGGATGTGGCCGAAACATCAAACTACATGACAGCTGAAGTTTCTGAAGACTTCCTGGAAGTTTATTGTTTCGTTATTTTCGACCACTAAACGCGCTCAAAACTCAAAAAGCTTCTGAATTAAATCTAGAAAATTTGCTGGGAATCAAAAAGTTGGGGTTGATCATCAAAAACGGACATCGTATGAAGATTCTACAGCATTTTCAATGAAGACCTAACTTCTAAATTTTCTGATGACGAATTATGACGAAATTCTTCATTCATCCACATCTGAATCAGGAGCTACACCATCAATGCAAGGCCGAACTTCATCTTCAGCCGATAGTCTCACTTGCAAGTTGGCGGTGCTTCTGCTATGAGATATGAGCTTTTCATCTTCAACTCTTTTCTTAAGTGATATTTCATCACGTCTCTGCTTTCCCTCCGCATCTGCTAAAACCAAGAAAGCATATATCTTAGCACGAACCACTCTCAGATGATCAAGAGACAACCATGTATCGGCTTTCCAGCATATCTGAAAGGTTGATTCACCTTGGCATGAACATCGGCAGAAGTCTTCATCTTTTACTTGATATTTCTGGAGCTTTCCTCGGAAGAGCCGAAGGGTGGTTGTAGCTGGAAGTCACCATTATCTGAGGTGAAAGACATGGAGTCATGGATATATCAATAACAAACACGCACAAAAATGTTAACAGTCCAACTCTTACCTGTTTACAATTTCACTAACAGTAGTGAACTTAGCACAAAAGTTTCAAGAACTTGCTCGTTTCTTCAAACCTGCAAAGACGAGCAAAGTTCATTATTCAAAAATCATAACTTGATTTTCATAAAACCGTGAACAACCCACGTAAATTTTTACTAAGTGAACATCCACTTATTTTTCAAAAATTGGACAGACGTCCATTCTACAATTGTGAAAACTCACATGCAGACATTATTTCACCATGTATAATTGTCTACTTTCAACAGTTGTTCAAAATCAAAACATTGATTTTACAAAAAAAAATAAAAATAAATTTTAACGTGAAACTCACGTAAATTTGAATATATATATATATATATATATATATATATATATTTTTGCTCCCTCGCGCGAACATTCTTCTTTGAAATGAGAGTATATTTCAAAAATTTGTGAAAGTTCACATATCAAAAATAAAAAAATTCATGAAAGCACATAAACAAAAATATTATTACTAATGGACGCACATCTATTCAAAATTTTTTTTCTCTCGTACGAGCATTCACCTTTGAAACGAGAGTTTATTCCATTTTGTGAAATCTCACATATTTAATTTTATTTAATTTTATTTTTTTAGTTTTCGTCGCTAAATCGACCAAAACTGGACGTCTGACCGTATCAGCAGTGCCTCGTCTCTTCGTGCTCACAAGATTACACTCTATCATACTGACAGAGTCCTTATCTGGGCATTTGCTCATACATGACATCATTTGAGCAAATCGGGGATTCTGAAATGCCTTTGTACGACGAAGTTCTGACTACTTATCTCGTCTACTGGAAAATCACCATCCAGTGCTTACTGTGGAACATGACTGTCCCTCACTAAGCAAGGGACTTAATGTAGATGGTGGATTTTCAACAAAGGCTAAAATCGAAAAAATCATGATGCTGCATGTTTCTGACCCGGCTTCAGGAATGTATGTGACAATTCATATTTTATGATCCGTGAACCGTTTCACAGTCTCTGACTGAGCGAACATTCCTCTCAAAGCTATGATGAATATGTTTCTCGAAAGGCCTCCCAGTTGAGCGTTCGATGCTTCACACATTTCATCATCACCTCTACATAGAATCTTAATGATTGGGCGGTTCTCTAGACATAATGTTTGTTAGAGAGCTTAACGCCTTCAGGACGTCACACTGCACGTTGTTCCCTAACTACGTAGAGAGACCGTGTATACAATCTCTTGATGATTGCGCGGTTCCCTAGACATAATGTTTGTTAGAGAGCTTAACGCCTTCAGGACGTCACGCCGTTCGTTGTTCCCTGACTATACACCATTCAGAACGAATATGATGCTTCAACTATCTCATATCTCGATTCTGCAAATAGATTAATTCTAGCGTGTCATTCGCCAACTGAATTCCTAGAAAATAATCTATTATATCTCATTCTCCGTTCCATGGCTGCTCCCAGACTAGATTCCATGGATTAGTAATAGATAACCATTTTATCTCATTACTCCGTTCCCTGAATCCCCAGCTGGATTCATGGATTAGTAATAGATACTCAACTCATTTTTATTACTCCGTTTCATGAATCATTCTCAGCCGAATTTCATGAATTAGTAATAATTATTCAACAATCGGGCATCTGGACCATCACCGAGTAAGCCCCGAGAAAATGGTGCAAGTGTACTTAACAATAATGCACGAACGAGCACCCGAACGAACGTTCGAAAACATGGAAAAACGAGGAACTTATGAAGAAAACAATATTAAATAAAATTAAAAAAGAGGCATGGGACCGGGCCCACCGACCGGCCGGTCATGCCGCCGTGGCCGGTCCCCTTCTCCTATTGAGATAATCGAAAGAAGGTAGACAAAGAAGGTAAACTGCCGTATGTAATCTATCCCCTCCCTACTTTTTATTTTCCTTCACTATATTGTAGGACATGATAGTATACCCGGTTAATGTGCTATCTGTAGTGTTATAGTAACACACTTCTATTACTTAATTTTTATTTATTCTTGCAGTTTTTTAGTCACTATGCACTTGGCATTCTCTTGACCCAGGAAGATCAGAAGGTTTAAATTTCTTTAGAATGTTTATTGGGAGTCAGAATCTTTTTTTCCTTTGCCCTCTTATTTTCCAGATGCCTTGATTGATTATTCTTACTTGACATCCTAACCCATCAAAGACTGATGTTCATGTACCACTCTTTCTTCGATCCAGATATTCAAGTTTCTAGAGTTTTTGGGTGTTGAAGATACCGAAGTTGAGACTGGGATACCTGGGTATACGATAACTTTAGTGAGTTTTCTCAATCTATTCATCCCTTTTTTTGTTCTGTACGGTTGAGTTTTTGGTGTTTTTTCTTCAGTTAATGATTTATGTTTTTCATTGCAGGGCTTTGAGGAGAATCCATACTTCGGAAAAACAATTCTTACAAAGAAAATATTTTACACTAGCAGAGGAATAGACGTAAGCGGCAGCGATATCAAGTGGAAGAAGGTAAGTCAAGTTCTAGCTTATATTTTTCAGTCAATTAGACCTGAAGATTACATGTGGTTTTACATTCATTTGTCAATTTCTTTCTGTAAGGTCAATTCAACTGGGAATCAACAAGAAAGTCTTGTTGAAAATTAGAAGGATGGAGGATGTGCTGATGGTGAAATAAGGTTTGTTTCATTTCATTCTTGTCTTCTGTTGTCAATGTTGTACGCCTCGAGGATCAACTCTCAGGTCAGCCATGCCTGATCATGATCATTAGGATCAGTTATAAGCCGCTCCATAGCCTTGTAGGGTCCTCCTTTCACATCTCGGTACATTGGATCACTGTTCATTTCTCAACAGGCATTTTATAGAATAAACTTGGGGTTTAGGTAGTAACCTGCACAATGCAAGGGATGACGGGTCTTCTTTTCCCATCTTTTCTAAAAGACATGAAAATTTTACTTTGACGTCATATCGCTGCATTTCATTTCATCTCGTCTCAGCTTGTTGCATCTTTAGTTAGATCTCGTCTCAGCTTCATAAATATAACCTGTGAAAGGTTTTCTCTTCGTATGCACAATCCTCACAACCTCCACTAATGGAGATAGTACTTGACCAAATATGTGACATTCTCGAGAAATTCATACTTGAAACTGTTGCCGTCATTCTAAGTCCAGCTGATTTTCTCGCATAGCTAGAATTCATTCACTTTTCTTGAGCAAATAGAACTTGCAGGGCAGGTCTGTACTCCAAAAGTTCCTCAATGTATATAATATGTGGTTGCAAATCTGGTATCAGTAGACTTATGCAATTCGTTGCCATCCGTCAAGTCTCTCAACATGTTGTAGATGTAAGAAGCAAGTGACTTAGCTTACCTGATAGCTTTAACTATCTGTGGAATATGCTCGCTAAGATATTTCATGAATAGATTTATACAGGGAGCAACACATGGAGTGCAAAACAGGGTGTTTTTTCATAAAACTCTTACCGGCAACCTTAAAGGTTAAACTATTATCATATACAAACTGTTCTGAAAAGAATAACTACCATTAGATACTAAACAACAATAAAAGTAGTAGTCCAATAATGAACCAATCATGAATAACTTGTTAACTTGCTTGAACAATATTTTTTTTCCTACGCCGGCAATTACCTCGTTGCAGAGTTCGCTTATGAAATCAGCACCCTTGGATATTCCTGAAGTGTCAATAGACTTTATATTGCTATTCAAACAAACCATATAGATTGCATATCAATAAGCAAAACAATAACATCTTAAACTCAAAAACAAGATTCGGTATCGTAGCAAATCACCTTTGGGCAAAAAATACGACATACAATGAGTCCTATTAAGTTTAAGACAAATTCTCATACGAAAAGCTTTCACTCATATGAGACTTGATTCACATCAGATTTCATAAACACAAAACACCTTTCGGCAAGATTCGTATTTATAATTTCTGAATGAATCAAAGAAACAAAGCCTCATAATCACATAATTCTTGTTAAAACACTTCCTCAAAACTCTCAAAGTATCACTTTGGCAAAAATTAGTCGAGTAATGAAAGCTACAAACTATTACAAGTTGCAATTTTTCAAAACAGAAAAATTCAGTCCTATACTTACAACAAAACCGCCATCTTGAGAAATCCAAATCCATTACAGATGTGAACAATACCTTTATTGTGATGTCACTAAATTAAACTACTGAACATTGTCTACTGTCCAATACTCCTCCCACGACATAATTTTTTTAGCTCGTCTTTGATGAAATATTGTTTGTTGCTTTACTGAGTATGCATTGCTCTCATCCTCGGTAATTGTTTGCGATTACAGCTTCTTTACCTTGTTCTTTGACCATGCTGGTGATCGAGAGGGATTTACATCCTTTTTTTTTTTGGCTTATCTTTGATGCTTTGCCATACAGCTTCTTTACCTTGCTCTTCGACCATGACAATGATTCAAGAGGGATTCGAGAAGAGGTAATATTCCACCCTTTTCCCATTTTGGAACTGTATATGTTGTGTTGTGTCACAACATAGTTTTTGCCAATTATAATTTGGAATAAATGCAACAATGATATGAGACCAAACACTCCCTTTGTGCTATTATTTAATATTTAATATTTTGTTAATGATATGAACAAAGCAAATGGCTTGATGCTTTTATATTGCAGGTGGCAATGCTAATTATAGAAGACCTCTGGCCAAATGCGATCACATATTTTGTTAATGTGAGTTTCTTTACCCCTTTCATGCCATTGTTTAAGAAATCTTGCTGATAGATTTCCCTTCATATGTGCTACTCTATCAACTGTCTTTTCATCGTCTAGATGTTATCATTCAGTTGGATTCTGAACTCTAATCTTTCTCCTTGGTTTGCATTTAAGACTGTTTAACCACGATGGACAGCATAAGAAGTTCATGTATTTAGTCCAGCTTTGGCTCATGTTTGTTATGTGGTTGTAGTCCATACAGTGTGATTAATTATGTTATATTGGATAACAAGATTTATTCATACATACAATGCGGTATCTATGCCTTAAATTTCTAGACTTCGTTTCTTTTGATATAATGTTCCAGGCCATCTTTTTTGAGTTAGTGAAAACCTGTAAACAGCCCATTCCAGAAAGAAAAAAAAAAAAAAAAAAAAAAAACACTGCCGAAGACATGGTGTGTAGAGGAGGTGTGGCAGTATGGAAATCATTTTGACGTTGTAGAAGCGTATGACCGTATTAGAGATTGTTCTCTCTCAACTCATGAATGCTGCTAATTAGAATTGACCTTATTTGTTCTTTTCATTATTATCAGGGAAACTTAACTGATGAAGAGGAGTGTGCCACTGTTGAATGCTTTTGTTTGTATTTATGATGCAATGAGGATTGACAGAAGTAGTGATAGAAAATGCAGAACTGGTGTACCTAATATGTCAGTGTGTTTTACGGTTATGTAATATTAGTTGCTCGTCTGCGTCTTTCTGTACGTTGGCTGCTGACAATAGCTTCTGTTGCTTAGTTGGTATGTTGTAATCTTACTTTGTTAGATAACCCAACTGAAGAACGATCTCGTCTCTTCCTCGTGATGCATATTATGGTCCTTCTGCAATTCAGCTGTGCCTAGTATTCGTGTTTGATTTCGCTTTCAGTTGTGATGGCGACTTCAAATGCTATTTGGTTGGTTGTGTATGCAGTTAGTTCCTTGCCTCCCGGTGCAACAGTTCCATTTGCTGGTAATGATGGTGCTACTAGAGTTCTAGTAGGATTCGAACCTCAACCTCTGCAAAAGTAGGGAGGTAGGAAGGCAATGCCACCGTGGCAGCGCACATAGGACCTGATACGATTTAAGCTCACTTAGAGATTTAACATGATTGTATGTGGAGAAAGCTCGGATACGATTATTAGCTCACTTAGAGATTTAACATGATTATATGCGGAAAAAATTCAAAGCTATCGTGTTACCTGGCTAGATTGAAACCTACGGAAAATAATTAAGGCCTATATCTTTGGTGCACAAAAACTTGATCGGTTGGGATCAACTGATATCGTATTTATTCGATTGATTGGTTGTGTAAGATCGGTAACAATAATAGATCTCTTGAGTTCTATTTTATTGTTGAAGATCCGAATCTTATTACTTCGGTAATTGAAGATTGGATTGATCTAACCAGGCAAAGGAGTTTATTGGGTTAAACAGAAGAGCCTTTGCGTATGAATTGAGATATCTTCATTGGAAAGAATCGATAAAGTTGTTACCAAATAGATTTGTTGTTCCTTTACTGTTTGGAATACAATCCAAAGGAATTGTTCCAGTGCGTGCACTTATTGAATGTCGGAAGCGCGGGGATACTGAAGAAACTAGGTGAACTATAGGTTTAGGTGCTTAGTTTCAACTATACGAAGTTTGTGTTGATTTGTATAGCGGCTTAATTCTGAGAGTATTCAATTCTGGACTAGGTCCCGGGGTTTTTCTGCATTTGCGGTTTCCTCGTTAACAAAATCTTGTTGTGTCATTTACTTTTGTTTTCCGCATTATAATTGTTTTGTTATAGTTAAAGTAAATCACACAAATGTTAATTCCGTAATACTTGATAGTGATCCTATAGTGTTTGGTTAAGTCCGAACCTATTATCAAGTAATCATATTTCGTTGTTGTATTGTCTCGATCTTGTATCCATAGTCAATCACACAAGTTATCTTGTTGTCGTATTTTCTCGATATCGTATCCATAGACGGTCACACGAAGTGTGAATATCGATTAGTTGTATTGTCTCGACTAAGTCCATAGACAATCACTTTTGGTAAGAGGACTTATAGGTGGAATTTTTGTAGATTGAGGTATATTTGGGTACCCTCGTCTTTTCAATTGGTATCAGAGCAGGCAAACACGAAAAGATCTAACAATCTGTGTTTGATGCGATTCAACCTATAAGAAATGAATCTTATGAGTGATTCAGTTAACGTAATGTCAAGATTAGATGACTCAAAAATGAATACAAACATTGATATTGTTGAGTCTCTACGGTCCAAAGAAATTTGGACATTTGATGAATGTCGTTTATATCTTAGTCTCACTGAAGATGCTTCTAGCAAAATCATCAAAAAAATGTCAGAATTTGCTGAAATGGAAAAACAGCTCTCTGATCTGACAAATGAGATTAGGATATATGAACAAAAGGAAGATGAGTCTTTATCTAAAACACTCAAGATCCTTGAAGATAGTAATAGGGTCCAGAATGAGGTCGATGAGTTTTTCAAAGAGCTAGACTACTCAAAAGAAACCAACAATTCTAAAGGAAATCTACTCATTCATGAGTATTTGATGAATTATACCTCGAAGTAATTGATATCTATCAAGAAGACTTTCTCTATAACTCTTCGGAAGAATTACTTCTTGAAAATCATAATGTCTCCGATATAAATTGCGAGCCTACTAAAACTGGTTTTGACTTGTCCAAAACAAATGAAATATCATTGACTGATAACTTCATGTCAATACCTAGAAAGTCCAAATTGTCAAGACCTGGACAATTTGATATTGGTCAAAGGACCGATTATTGGCTATCCCTTATCAAGTTTCGGTGCTTGGTGTTTGGTCCTATTTGGATCCGGATCCACATCCGAATACACGATAGTGTTGGTGATAAAAACAAAGAAAGATGGGACTATCTCTTTCTCTATCTTCTTCGGTTTCAAAGAAACCTCTACAACAAACAAGGGTTCGAAAATTCTTCACTAGTGATTCTTGCATGTTCGATTCAAGTGGAAATTTTTGCTTCAACCAATCCTAAGTTTCAACAAGAACAAAGGGTTTCTCTCAAATCGTTCCAATTCAACTCAAGCAAGGAGAATCAACACTCAACAAGCTATATCGATTGTAAGTGGTTCTTCACTCTTTTTGTTGATTCAATGGCTAATAGGGGTAGAAGAAATTTCGATAGTGGAGAAAGTTCAAATAGGAATACTATACTCTACACAACTAGGGATATCAATTATGAAAACATGCCTAGTCTTATTTATGATGTTGGTTCTCAAAATTACTTTGTGAATGATGAATGTTTTAAGAAATTCTGTTCAATCAAAGAACCCATTATGGAAATGATATTTGTCAAAGTTTTGGATGAGAAATATATGAATTTTGTGAATCATCGTGAATGGGGTATCATCCATGAAAGTTCATTCAAGGCTACTCCGAACCTATGCTAACATGCATGAGATGAATTTTGAAGGATGTACATTTCGTACTATGATTGGTACTAGGTCATTTGAGGTTAACAAACAAGTGATTTCGGAATTGATTCTCTATCCGTACATGAACACCTTCTTACCATGTTCGGATGAGAGGTTTAGAGTTGATAGAAATACCATCTCGTCTGTAATTGGTGGATCATGGTTAGGTAACTCTTTTCTTATTCACAATGTTGAATTTCATCTCAAGGTGTTTGGAAAACTAGCCTCGGCAAACCTGTGTCCTAGCAATATGCATAAGTCCAGATGGACTAGAGATGTTGCTGAACTTGTATATCATCTTGTCAAAGGAATCAAAAACTTTAATTTTTGTGGTCTAATGATCAGACAAATGATTACAATTCGGAGAGGTGGAAGAAGAACTCCTGGCTTTGCTTGTTGGATTACAAGAATATGCAGCTCCTTTGGAATTGTTTGGCCAAATGCTAGGGAAAAAATTCCAAAGAAATTAGGAGAAGGAATCCTCAAAAAAATGAGAGGACAAGTCTTCAATGCCCCTCCTCCTATAAGAGTTGAAGGAGACCCACAAACTCTCAAGAGAAGACTACATAGGAAGAACAACTACATTGTCGAACTGATTGATCATGCTACAAACAACTATCCAGATCTTACTGAAGCCTTGAGCGGCATTTCAGACAAGTATCAAGATACTTCTTCAGAAGAAGATACTGACTTGGACATCTCGGATTAGCTTCTACAACTTTTATTGTATAATATTATGTATTTTACTGTAGGGTTGTCTGGTAAACAATCTTTGATGTTTTATGCTTGTTAAGAACCTTTGTGTAATAGTGAAAATATTGCTATGTGTTTATGGGATGTTTGATTTCGGTTTTCATAACCCTAATATCTGATCTCATACGTTGTGAACCCTTATGGTTTGGGTGACTTTTTGGTTTAGCGGGATTAAGTTCTAGCCCATGTTGGTAGGCTTTATCAAAGGATCATAAGGGGTTCCGATTGAAACTCATGTGTGAAAAAGTCACAATATGTTGAATCGTTTTTGGTTTAGCATAAAAGCATACGTGTTTCGGGATTTCAAATTTTGCTTTGCATTAGTTAAAACCGATTCAACCTTTTTCTGGTAAAGGTTGCAGCTGTTGTTGTTCTTTTTTTCTTGCGAGAGGATGACAACACAATTATAGTTGCATCTTTTCTGATGGCTACATCCAAATGAATATAAAGGCTATAAAACTACTAACATTCAAGATTCAAAGATAAACAAGATATAAAGAACAAGAAAGTAAAAATTAACACAAACATATAACGTGGTTCGGCCATGAAGACCTACGTCCATGGGAAAGAAGATGTTTTCTTTATTGATTATAAGGTCTTACCCTTGAAAGAGCTACAAATATCACTTAGATTTCTCACTCTCTCACTCTCTAGATCTCTCTTAGGAATTCTCTGTAGAAAGACCATCTAAAATTACATGTCCATTTCCTTCTACATGGACTGGTATTTATAGGCAAATTAGACTCGTGAAGGCCTGGTCTCACCGAGCTGGTGGAGCTATCGTACATCTCCTCGTTACTTCGGACGAGCTCTATACTATCCCTCGTGATGGCCTACTTGGTTCTCCTTCCGAGTCATCTCACCCTGTACGTCATCGTGTTGCTCTTCTTTGGGGAACCTCGTGCTGCCTCATCCTTGGTCATAGTATAGATCGGCCGAGCCTTCTGATACGATATAGATTCGTCCGCGTCTCTTCTGATCCTTCATTAAATACAGTCCTTCTTTTTAGACTTGACCGTCTGAGTCGATTAGACCACTCCTCACACGCGTCATTCATGTAATGTTTGTAGCAGGCGTCTCAATTCAGGCGAAATCAGCTTTATATAGAGTATGATTTGATGTTTCCATCTTATCATCTTATCATAAAATCATCCCTTGAGATGTTGACACGTGGACATCGGGTTATTGACCCTCACATTTTTCTCATTTTCTTTGCAACATGCCAAGGGAATGATGGGAAGAAAACTTTGTAACCGCCTCGTCTTTTTCGCCACGTCGGCACTTTAGTGCGTTTCTATCCGTTGAATCGCCGGTTAGTTGCCCATTTAAGATGGAGGATGTCTTTCCCTTTCTTTTATGGTCGTCGTCATTTATCGTGCCTTGACTTTTTTGGATAAGTACTGGTTATCTTTCCGAGGACTTTTATTCCTATAAAAGTCTTCTTTGGGTGGAGGATTAGGTTTCATCCTCTTCTTCTCTTCTGCAAAGTTAAGTTTTCTTCTTTTTTATAGGGGTTTCCTATGCCTGGTAGAAGTTTTCCTCCTCGTCCTCCATGGTGGCAAGATGTTTATTCATGAATTTTTGAGTATGATGGTATTCCCTCTCATTTGTTTGATCCGTGGGTTCTTCTCATTCGTGTTTCTAGATCATCACCGATGTCTTCTCAGAAAGACCTATCTTTTCGCATATTTTCTTTAGCCTCATTAGTGGTTTAAAGAAATTGGTTTGTCTGCTAGTGGATTGGCCTTTTTGCTGGAAGATTTCTATCCATCGTTGTATCTTTTTTACACGGTTTGGCTTGGAAACACTTGAACCGTGTGTTTTTGCGCACTATTTAGCTTGGAAACACTTTCTTCCACTGTGTAGATCGTTCTTCAACTGGTGACAGAAGTTCTTGTGTTTTTAGCTGGCGCGAAATTGGTTGTGTTCGTTGAAGATCCATGATCTATGCAGATTATTACTCTTTCTTGCAAACCTTATGAAATGTGGATCGCCCGAGTTGCTGAGGATGCTGAAGTATAAAATACTATCTTAATATTTTAAGGTATATATACCTTGCCCCTGTTTTATACCTGAGCGTCTGATGGCATGCGTGCCGTGGAGTGAGGAAAGGCTGCGGATGGTTCTAAGCCATTTGGATGAGGTGTTGTACGAGGATGCTCCTGCTCGTGGTGGTGGTGCTAATCCGAGATTTGGATCGCAAATGCCCCTGTTGGGTGATAAAGCTGCTTTTGATGCTGCTGAAGGTGAGAGTCGGATGGATGCCGAGCGAGATGCTCCTAGCGATGCACAATCGTGATGCTCCTTTTTTTTCTTTTAGATTTGTGAACTTTTTTAGTTAATATGCCCTCGTGTTGTGTCGGAGGTGAATAATATTTGTAAAGTTCTTATTGAAGTGGATGATGGTTTTTATTTCCGCATCTTTATGTTTTTATGTTAATGGCTCTGGGTTTTTTTGTGTATATTATTGGTCCAACCATGGGTGACAAAGCCAAGGAGTGATTAATTCCTTAATTGGATAGGGCATCTCTTACGGTGTTGGACTTTGAGTATGGCACATTTCCCTTCTTGCCTTGGTCTGATGCCTTCATGGGCTTGGTTTTTTATTAGTGTCCCATTTAGGTTACACTTGCCCCAGGGTTAAGTGGTCAGTTGTTTGAGTCACTTGTTTATTAACCATTATTTGGAGGGCGATATCTCGATCAAGTGATTCTTGCCTTAGCCAAAGGTACGTACCTTGATTCCGGATATCTCTTGTTATGGCAGGACATCATCCGATTCGTGATAGTGATGGCATTACCTTAGGTCTATTTCCGTCTCAGGTAGCTTAGGGTGTCCTCCGTTTCATCTTGCTTCAATGCACTGAATGGCATTGCCTTAGGTCTGTGTCCGTCTCGGGCAACTTAAGTATTTTACCCGCATCATTCGTTGTAGAATGGAAGGTGTGGCTAGCGCCGTGCCATGATCTTGATGGGCTTTTGTTATAATGCAAATATGGTATGGTTATGCTATATGCAAATGCAAGAAAAGATAAAGCGAAAAATTAAAGCAAAAAATTGCAAGATAAAAAATAAACTAACATAAATCAAAGTAAATGGAAATAAGCAGACAAAAGGATTAATTTTATTATTCTCAAAAGAGGGTTTATAAGCCCTTAGTACATTCAAGTAAGGTACCATGACCTTTTACAAGTAGGGATTCGAGTCCCATTTTCATAATTTGTCTTCCTAAGCGATAAGTTGTTTAAGCATTGTATTGCTTGAGGTATTTGATATTCCAGGGGTGTTCTAGTTCTTCCCCATTAGGTCTGAGTAGTATGTATGCTCCATCGCCTGCTTTGGTAATGACTGTTAGTGGTCCTTCCCAGGTGGGAGCAAATTTTCCTGAATCGCGCTAGTATGGCGGGATCTCGTGCCAGACTTTGTCGCCTGGGCTAAATTGCCTCTGATGAACACGTTTGTTGTATTCTCGGGCTAACCTCCGATGGTAATTTTCTATTCTCTGGAGAGTTATTTCTCGGTTTTCCTCGAGATCGTCTAGCTTGGCGAGTATCATGTCCGAGGTGAGTTTCTTTTCCCAAGCCTCGGTCTTTGTCATTGGGATCATTGCTTCAGTTGGTATGATTGCTTCCGTGCGATAAGTAAGAGCGAAGGGAGTCATTCACGTTGCTTCTCTTCGTGTGGTCCGGTAGGCCCACAGAACATTGTGTAATTGCTCACACCAGCTAGCCCCATGTCCATCCAGCTTCTTTTTGAGCATGTCGGCGATGGTTTTGTTAGTGGCCTCTGCCTGGCCAATACTCTCAGGGTAGATGGGTGTGGATTTATTCTTCATGATCTTGAAACAGTTAAAGAGAAGATCAATGTTTTTCCCTTGGAGTTGGGCCCCATTATCGGATACGATGGCGGCTGGGATACCAAAGCGACATATGATGTGCTCGAAAAGGAATTTAAAGACATCGTGGTCTCTAATGTGTCTGAGGGCTGAGGCCTCAACCCATTCGGTAAAGTAATCAGTGGCCACGATTAGGTATTTTCGTTATCCTGTGCCAGCTCGTAGAGGTCCAACGATGTCGACCACCCATTTTGCGAATGGCCAAGGGCTGAGTACGGATTTTAAATCCATTGATGGTGCATGCCTTCTCTTGCCAAATTTTTGGCACTCTAAACATGATTTTTCCATCTTCTTTGAGTCCTCGTTCATGCGAGGCCATAAGTATCCTTGTAGCCTGGCTTTGTGGGCTAGGGATCTTCCTCCACTATGGTTTCCGGCGTATCTATAGTATATTTCTTTTAGTATTTTTTGGCCTTCGACGAAGGAGAGGCATCTGAGTAATGGTCCCAGATATGACTGTTTGTACACTATGCCGTCTCTGAGTTGGTAGTTTCCGGATCGGGATATCACTTTGTGTGCGAGTTGTTGGTCGCTTGGGAGATCACCATTGGCTAGGTATTTCATGATTGGAGTTCTCCAATCGTCCTCAGGCAAGGCCTCGTTTTGGTCTGTTGTGTCCATGCTAAGGATTTCCATATCTCCCTCTATGGGTATGGAGGGAAGTAATACCCTCTCGATCCTTACGTTTGTTGCTTTCGGGTCTATTTTCATGGAGGCAATGAAAGCTAAGGCATCTGCATGCTTATTGTTGTTTCTGTTTAGGTGTCGAAAGATGATATTAGGTATCTGTACGATATAGTGTTTGGCGAGTTGGAGGTATCGCTGCAAACAAGCATCTGAAGCTTGATATATTCCATCTATCTATCGGACGATAAGCTGTGAGTCACTTGTGAGTCTCACTTCATCGATGCCCAGTGCAATTATTACTCGTAGGGCATGTATGACTGCCTCGTACTCGGTTATTTTATTAGTAGCGGGGAATTCCATCCTTAGGCTATAAACGATCCTGCGGCCTGTCGGAGTCGTAAAGACCATTCCGATGCCAGATTCTTCCGAATTACATGACCCATCTACGAAGACTTCTCATCGTCTAGGATTCTCCAAGCGAAGTAGCTTGGGTGGGTCTTCTAGCTCGTCCTCGATTCCTGGGATTTCTTCGATTTCATCCGTATCATCTAGAGGGAAATCAGCTAAAAAATCCGTAACAACTTGGGTTTTTATTGCCATTTGGGCTTGATATTTCACCCCAAATTGTTTGATTTGGGCTCCCCATTTGGAGATTCTTCCTGCCCTGTCGGCATGGTCTAGAACAGATTCTATTGGATCTTTTGTAATGACCGTCACTGTGTGGGCATGGAAATACGTTCGCAATTTTTACGTCGCGTAAACCAGGGACAACACGATCTTTTTAATTTTAGAGTAGTTCTTCTCTGCAGATGTCAGAGTCTTGCTTATGAAGTAGATAGGTTTTTCTACTTCTTTATCTATACGGGTTAGCACCGCGCTGATCGAAGTGTTAGTTGCCGATAGGTAGATGTAAATATTTTCACCTTGGTCGTGCTTCTGAAGGATTGGCAAAGTAGCCAAATGTTCTTTGATCTTTTGAAAATCTTCTTTGCACTCATTGCTCCATGAGAACTTTTCACCTTTCTTCAAGGTATTGAAGAAATCTTTACATTTGTCAGACGATCTAGCTTAAAACCTTCCCAGGGCTGCTAGTCGACCATTTAATCTCTGCACATCTTTGACTGTGGCAGGTGAAGGCATCTCGAGTATGGCTTGCACTTTAGCCGGGTCCACCTCGATGCCTCGCTTAGTGACCAGGTACCCTAAGAATTTCCCTGAAGTAACTCCAAAGGCACATTTTGCCGGGTTGATTTTCATGTTGAATTTTCTCATTTGTTCGAAAATTTCTTTGAGGTCATTTGCGTGATCTTGTGGAAGCTTGCTCTTGATGAGCATGTCGTCCACATATACCTCTAGGGTTTTATGTATCCAGTTGTCAAACATTTTTTCCACCATTCTTTGGTAAGTCGCGCCTGCGTTCTTTAGTCTGAATGGCATTTTAGTATAACAGTATAGACCTCGGGGAGTGAAAAAGGCAGTATGCTCTTGGTCTTCCTCGGTGAGGGGGATCTGGTTATAACCAGAGTATCCATCCATCAAGGATAGTAGTCCGTATCCAGATGTTGCTTCCACGAGTTGATTAATATTAAGGAGTGGGAAGCTGTCCTTTGGACAGGCTTTGTTGAGATCACTGAAATCAATGCAAATTCGCACTCCTCTATTTTTGTTTGGTACGATTACCATGTTAGAAATCCATATTGGATACTGTACTTCTCGGATGACTCCTGATGCCTCCATCTTTTTTAATTCCTTTTGGATCGCTTCGTGATATTCTGGTGCCACCTTTCACATTTTTTGCCTTATGGTCTTGTGCTTTGGGTTAATTTTTAAATGATGGAAACATATTTCCAGGTTTATCCCAGGCATGTCTTCCATACGCCATGCAAAGATATCAGAATATTCTGTTAGCACCTGTATTAGTTTGTCTTCTTCCTCTTTGTCAAGGAGAGTTCCAATCTTGACCATACCCGGGTTTTCAGGCGTTATGATGTTGACCTCCTTTGTGGGTTCCGAGGCCGATAAATTTGATTTAAGCTCTCCGATATCAGAAAGGTTCTGTAAGGGCTCCGTAGGTGAGTCCGAGATTGGAACATCGTCCGAGTCAAGTGCACCACCCGAACGCCTTGCTTCATTTGTTGTTGCTATGAATGCATCGATTTCATCTTGGTTCTTAGCATTCTTGGCCCTCTTCTTTTTTTGCTTTAGAGGAATTTACTCTTTTCTCGCCATTTTGTACATTCATGTTGTAACAGTACTTGGCTTCTCCTGAGTCTCCAACGATCTCTGCGATCCCATAAGGTGTTGGAAACCTTAGCCTCTGGTGATAGGTCGAGGCGACCCCTTTGATCCCATGGACCCAGGATCGCCCGACAATAGCCGTGTAGGGAGAAAGTACATCCACTACACAGAAAGTGGTTAGGGTAAGGATTTTTCCTACCCGAATTTCTAGAGTAACCTCGCCCCTTGGGAGGGTTGATGAGCCATTGAAGCCAAATATATTATAGGTTGATGGTATTAGGCACTCGTCTCTAAGACCCATTTGTTTGAATGTTTCATAAAATAAGATTTCGACGGAACTCCCTCCGTCTATGAGTATTTTAGGCATGGCCCATGGAAATACCTTAGGCTTTTCTTCCTCTCCCTCGTGTTCGGGGAGTGCAATAGCCATTGTAACCACCAGTGGGTTGTTGTGGTTTCATCCTCCATCAGGTGCCTCAGAGGCTGAGAAACTGATAGGTGTTTTCATACACTCCTCCATGGGGGGCTCCTTTGCTACGCTGAAGACTTCGTCACCTTCGAAGTTTATCTTATGGATTCGTCCTGTAATATTTCCTTCAGGTGTGGGAGCAGTGATAGCTGAGTGCGATATTGTATTGCATCCCAAGTATTATGCCTCGCGTGGTATTTCTACGCGATGTACAGGTGCTCCTGTGGTTGGTTAGATCGCTGGCTGCGCGATGTACTCCTGGAGCTTTCCTTCGTCAATCATATTTTGCACCATTTTCTTCAGATCTCTGCATGAGTCTGTGGTATGGCTATGGAACTGGTGGAACTCATAGAAATCTGTCCGGGTCCTAGCACATTTGGGCTGTTGTCCTCTGTTCTATGGGTAGGTAATCTTGTATTTTCCATCGATCTTCTTAAGGATCTCGGATATGGGAGCATTTAACTTCGTATAGATAGGGTCTACAAATTTTCCCTTCTTTTGTTGGGCTGGGTTTCGCCCTTTCCATCCTCCACTCCTATATTTATCGAATTGGGTGGATCCGTTGTTGGATCGTCATGCTCTGGGCTGGCGCTTGAGGGTTCTGTGGTTCTACCACAATTTCCCCCCTATTGGTTCCTTTTACCAATTTGTCATAAGTACCATCTTGGAGTTCTTCAAGGGCTATGTAGTCCTCTTGAATTTCTCTCAATTTACCTAGGTTAGGTGGCATGGTTTCGTACGTGCGGAAAAATATTGGGTCTGTCTTTCTTAGACTGTTTTTGAAGCCCAAGATCGCATAGGCCTCTGGGACTCTTCCGATCTCGGCACATAATTTTCTCCAACGAGTTACTAGAGAGCGGAGCGACTCGTTTGGTCCTCTGGCTAACTGGAACAGCATGTCAATTTCTGGTTTGACCCGGCTGTTATGTATGTATGTTTCTAGAAATAACTCAGATAAGTGGGCAAATGACTTGACCGACTCCCTCGGTAAGTTATTGAACCACATTAGGGCCTCGTCTTTTAGATTGGCTGGAAAAAACCTACACATAACCACATCGTAATGGCTCCACTGGGTTAGTGTTATGTAATACGATCTAAGGTGCTCGATCGCATCGCCAGTCCCATTGAAGGGAGTTGCAAATGTTGGAAGTGAGCATTTCCTTGGAAATGGTTGGGCCAATAGGCTCTCAGATAAGGGAGACCGCCCTGCCTCTTGCATTACTTCTGCCAAATTTTTGCCTTCTTGTTTTCCTGTGGCCTCTCTGCACATCGTTTCTAGTTGGCAGAGTCAGACTTGCAACTGATCGTCAATATGCCTTCTTTCGGCCTTCTTCTTTCTTCATTGTTCTCTCTCGGGCGAGAAAGAAGTTTCTGGACGGCGATATCTTGATCGCCCTGAGTCCTCGTCTGACTGTTCAATGTATGATACTATCTTAAAGTGAGTTGACTTTGAAGTCTCCCCTCGCTTGGGGTTGGTGGCTGCGAGGTTCTCGGCCTCACAGTTGGTCTTAACTTCGTCTTCTATATTCTTCTCTCGTCTATGCTTAGGATCGATATCGAACGATCCTTCAGACGGACTGTCCTCCTGGTTTGGAATACCTCGGCTTCCCTTGGGAAAGCGATCCGCTGTTTCCTCGTTCGAGGTGTCAGGGATATGGATTCGTTCATCGTCTTGTAAGTTCTCAAAAGGATTCTCCTCCTCGGGGACCTCCTCTATGGTGGTAAGTGGCACCTTCTTCTTCGTTTTGCGTTTCAACCTACGATTTCTTCGTTCTAGTCTCCTGTTACGCCTTTCTAACTTCTTCATTCTCTCATCCTGTGCGTCTTGTGCTTTCAAGATGGCTGCGATAGTAGCAGTGGTATCTCCGAGGGTAGAAGTGTCATTTTTCTTGGCCTCATTGTTTACTATTTGCCTTGGCAAACGATTCAACCCTAGATTTGCAGATCATGTGCAATTACTAAGTCATAGTTCAGACTGGACAGTTTAGTACAGGAAGACTTTGCGGTAAATTTTGGAGACAGGTGAAGATGTCAAAACATTCCCTACTTGCATAAAGTTTTAGTGATGGAAAAAAGGTGTTTTGTTTGTCTCTCTTTTTTATAAAAATACCTCCTTCTACACGTGATACCTTTACTGGGGAAAAACCAAGTTATGACGATTGAGCATATCTTCCCATTTTAGGAAATATTTCTCATCATCTGTAAACTTTTGATTTTGAACAAACTTTGAGTTTGATGAATGATTATGTACTCATTAACCTCCCCCTTGACTTAGAGTTAGATTTCTAAGAAGATGATTGTGGGTTATCTTGAGTTTCTTAGAAGATGAAGAACATCATGAACAATTTGTCTTTTCAACTTTCATAGGACAATATTTTCTCTTATGAAGTTTACTGACTTAAACTTATTCCCAGCTCTTTCATGGAGGAGATCGTTTGAGCGCCGAAGTGTTTAAAACTCCATTTTCACTCTGATCTTCAACTTTCCTGAGCATCTTGAGGAAGATATAGGAAATCTTAAAAGAAAGAAAATTTTGGAGAAAATCAGTGAAAAAGATGTAGATCTGTTGATTTTGAGGGTCTTCAAGACTTCACAGATCGTGTAGACTGTGTTGAGTCCGAGCTCTACTCATAAATTCTAACAAAATTCTACATAGTGGTATGAAAGCCACTTCTCTCAAGGAGATTATGAAAACAATATAGAGCTGTTACTAGGGAGGTAGAATAGATCTTTATACCTCCCTGTTTCTAGCACCAAAATGTAGTTGTATCTTTTCTGATGGCTACATCCAAATAAATCTAAAGGCTATAAAACTACTAACATTCAAGATTCAAAGATAAACAAGATGTAAAGAACAAGAAAGTAAAGATTAACACAAGCATATAACGTGGTTCGGCCATGAAGACCTACGTCCATGGGAAAGAAGATGTTTTCTTTATTAATTATAAGGTCTTACCCTTGAAAGAGCTACAAATATCACTTAGATTTCTCACTCTCTAGATCTCTCTTAGGAATTCTCTGTAGAAAGACCATCTAAAATTACATGTCCATTTCCTTCTACATGGACTGGTATTTATAGGCAAATTAGACTCGTGAAGGCCTGGTCTCGCCGAGCTGGTGGAGCTATCGTACATCTCCTCGTTACTTCGGACGAGCTCTATACTATCCCTCGTGATGGCCTACTTGGTTCTCCATCCGAGTCATCTCGCCCTGTACGTCATCGTGTTGCTCTTCTTTGGGGAACCTCATGCTACCTCATCCTTGGTAATAGTATAGATCGCCCGAGCCTTCTGATACGATATAGATTCGTCCACGTCTCTTCTGATCCTTCATTAAATGCAGTCCTTCTTTTTAGACTTGACCGTCTGAGTCGATTAAACCACTCCTCACACGCATCATTCATGTAACGTTTATAGCAGGCGTCTCGATTCATACGAAATCAGCTTTATAGAGTATGATTCGATGTTTCCATCTTATCATCTTATCACAAAATCATCCCTTGAGATGTTGACACGTGGCCATCGGGTTATTTACCCTCACAAAAATGATATTCCACCCCAGAAAGATGCGAAGAAGAGGATGCGGAATATGAGGTAACGAATTTGTTAGTTAATCGTTTTCCTGTTTAAGAAAAGCATGTTTATATTTCATATATTTTTCTTTTCCTTAACAAAATTTCTGTATAATTGATGTTTATTCCATTATGCATGTATGGATATGTGTGTGTGATTCAATTGTTTCCGGTTGAGAAAAACTATCGTTATCTTTCTTTTTGTTTGGTATCAATTGTTTTTGGCTTAATGAAATTTCGGTGCTTTAATGTCTATTTTTGTTTCAATTGCTTCCGGTTAAGAGAAATAATTATGCAAGTCAATTTTTCTTTGGTTTGTATGTATTGTTTATGGCTTAACAAAATACGGGATCATTTGTTTAGTCCAATTCGATTCCGGATAAGAGAAACTAAGTTAATTCTGATCTTAGTTAGACTTATCAAAGTAAAGGATTCGGTTATTCAAGTCTAATCGAATGCCTTGACAAGAAATACTAGTTAACTAACCTAGTACTTGTCTTGTCTAAAGTGAAAGGTCTAAGTTATTGTCTGATAATTAGTACCTGATGAGAAAAATAAAGTTAATTATGATCTTTATTTTGGTCTTATCGAAATAAGCGATGGTACTTGTGCAATTGGTTTAGCAATAGAACTAAGTCTCTTAGTCAATGTGTTAAACTATTAAGGAAAATTTCTTCGGGAAATTGTTTCCTAGATAACATGTTAAAACCAAATTACTTCTAGTTTCGGTTTTGATATTGGTTATCTAAAATGGTGTGTGGAACCCTCGTGCTTAACTCTTATAGGTTGCAAGTCTTTTAGATTTGTAAGATCCTTTCGGTTTGACCTTTATTTGCTCGAACCTTTGTCATTTTGTGACAAAAAGGGGGAGAAATATATGGAGTAAACAAGTGATTTGGTATCACTAAGGAAAGGACAATGGTGCTTAAACGTTATATCTAACGAAAGAGTAAAGCATAGACTAAGGGGGAGTAACATATCATATTGATACTTGTGGTTATCTTAACTACAAAGGGAATAACAAAGACGTGCGGATTGAAAATCTACCTATCTTACCTTTAGGGGGAGTATTAGCTTTGTTATTATAATGTCAACAGCGGCATTTTGGGATTGAATGTATACAGGTTATTGTGCTGTTGAAACTTGGAATCAAGCGTATGTGTAATGAATTCTTGTAATTTGTTTATCCATATGTATTAGGAGTTTTGTCACTAAAATTGACAAAGAAGGAGATTGTTAGAGCATAGCTCGGTTGAACCCACCAAGCGTTGGTGTGTCAAGTTTGTTTGTCATATTTTAGTGAATCAAAACTCAATTACAGAGTCGCTTGAATATGTAATAGAGAAAACTTCGTATAGGTAAGGCTAGAAAAATTAAGATTATGAGACATACAAGTATTACTCGAAGACTTGAAGAATGTGAAGAAGTAAATAGCTACATCGACAACATCATCCTTCCTCTTGAGGTTAGTAATAATTTAACTTGAACTTTTTCATTCCTAACGTATCTTTCAAGTCGTGCTATATTGAAAACATAACTGCGAAGCTCTGAATGATTTATACTCTAGTAATAGGACATGATCACATGATCATAGTATTAAGGAATATAATACGAAGTATAACGCTTATCTTTTGAACTTCGTATATAAGACATCGACATAATCGTTTGAATGATATTGTGATTATGTGTATGGGTAAAGGTGAAGATTTCATCCTAGGAAACAATGTTTACATTTGTTCAAAGGAAGTACATTCATAAACTTGTTTTATGGATAGAAAGGGAAATCGCTAGGCTTATTGGTATTGTTATTCATTGCATATCTTTGGATTACCAATATGTCTGATTTAGTAGAACCGATCGTAACTTTTTATGTATCTTGGTAAAACTAGTCACAGTGCATGACTTATGTATTGGTATGACTTTTATTAGTGTAACCGATCCTAAGTAATCACCTTTGAAGGTATGATCGATATTTGTAATTGGTGTGACAGATCCTAGTAATTGGTATGACCGATCACAAAAGAGTTCTGTAATCGATCCTTGTAATTAGCGTAACCGGTCCTAGGAATTGGTGTAACCGATCCTAGTGACTTGTGTAACCGATCACAAGTAATAACGTGAGAATATGGTAACCGGTCCTGGTAATTGATGTAACCGATCCTGGTAACTGATGTAACCGGTCCCAGTAACCATATGAAGGTAGAACCGATCCTTGTGTTCGGTAAAACCGTAAACCCATGAGTAGTGTATTGATATTTGATCAATCACATAGTTGTCTTTGAATAAATATCAACCAGTTCTAAACTTGTTTGGAAGTGTGGTATAATCGGATCCAAAATTGTAAATATGAAAGAGGATTTACATAAGAAAAGATGTCGACATACTTTGAACACGTGCAGTAATTCTTACCTTTTATTGTTCAAAGATATTCCTTATTTACTCAAGGAGATCCCTGACCGAAAATAAGCTAATAATCTTTTTATTTAAGGTTTTTAATTTTTTTTAATCTCTGGAGAATAAAAATCGGTATTGTGCATTTACTGGTTGGAGATTTTCTAGTTAATATTTCGGTTATGAAAACCGATTTGGAATATATTGCATATCTTAAGAATATTTCGGTTTTGGAAATTCCTTGGTGTCCAAACTTCCTTGGTCTATAAATACCAAAGGTTTGCATTTCGAGCAAACTAATTCTAAGAGCCAGCAAAACTACTTTGTTGTGTTGTTACCGGTGGAGCCGTCTATCCAGAGAGGAAAGTACCCTAATTAGGCAAAATCTCTTCCGACCGCTCGTTTAAAGACTTCTGTGGGATCAAGAAGCTCTACGAGTACCGTTGGTGGGAAACTAGATAATTACAGTGTATTATTAGTTTTCGATTGATTTGATTGACTAACGGTTGTTTAACTTTGATTGCACCTAGTTTGTTTATTCTTGAGAATCTTCTCTTCTGATATAAGATTCACTCAAACTAGATCGAAGTGTCGACGGGATCTTTAGAACCGTTTGTAGATCTAAAGACGTCTTGTGATGATCCATTGTTAACAGACTCCGTTCTATGCGTGATTGATCACAAGAGATTCAAATTGTGTTGTGCAGGTGTTTATTGAAGATCTAAGAAGATTTGAAGACAAAGAAGATTTCTGATTTGGGTTCTATATCTTTGGTGCACAAAAACTTGATCGGCTAGGATTCAACTGATATCGGATTTATTCGATTGATTGGTTGTGTAAGATCGGTAACAATAATAGATCTCTTGAGTTCTTTTTATTGTTGAAGATCAAAATCTTATTACTTCGGTAATTGAAGATTGGATTGATCTAACCAGGCAAAGGATTTTATTGGGTTAAACAGAAGAGCCTTTGCGTATGACTTGAGATATCTTCATGGAAAGAATCGATAGAGTTGTTACCAAACAGATTTGTTGTTCCTTTACTGTTTGGAATACGATCCAAAGGAATTGTTCCAGTGCGTGAACTTATTGAATGTCGGAAGCGCAGGGATACTGAAGAAACTAGGTGAACTATAGGTTTAGTTGCTTGGTCTCAACTATACGAAGTTTGTGTTGATTTTGTATAGCGGCTTAATTCTGAGAGTATTAAATTCTGGACTAGGTCCCGGGGGTTTTCTGCATTTGCGGTTTCCTCGTTAACAAAATCTTGCTGTGTCATTTACTTTTTCTTTCCGTATTATAATTGTTTTATTATAATTAAAGTAAATCACACAAACGTTAATTCCGTATTACTTGATAGTGATCTTATAGTGTTTGGTTTAGTCCGAACCTATTATCAAGTAATCATACTTCTTTGTTGTATTGTCTCGATCTTGTATCCATAGTCAATCACACAAGTTATCTTGTTGTCGTATTGTCTCGATCTCGTATCCATAGACGATCACACGAAGTGTGAATATCGATTAGTTGTATTTTCTCGACTAAGTCCATAGACAATCACTTTTGGTAAGATGACTTTAAGGTGGAAAAGTTTTAGATTTTAGGTATATTTGGGTACCCTCGTCTTTTCACATTGTCTAGGCATGTTAGGGCCAATGGTAATGGTATCTTCTACAGAGTTCCTCCAAATTTCCTTTTAGGAAATTTAGAAAAGGATTCTTCCATGTAACCCATTTTCTTTTGAAATAATATTTCTCTTATCTAAAAATAAAAAATCTTACCAAACACGATTAGATGATGATAAAACACGAATCAAAGAAATATAAAGACGACCAAAGATTTAGCATGGTTCGGCTAATCAGGTCTACATCCATAGACGAATCCCCGTATGGAGAGATGTTTTATTGATTATGATTATAATGGTTCCCCCCCCCCCCTTTTTTTTTATGGTATACCTATGTATTTATATAGTACCATATACTTGTCCAAGTAATCTGGAATCTTGAACTTCTTCTTGGACCACGGAAATAGATAGGCGGTTACGGACCGGTGGAAACCGGTTGTCGGGCATGGGCCGAATTGTTCTTACCAATAACGCTACTTTTAGTCACCCAAACATTAGGGTAAAACTATCGCTCCCTCTTAACCCATAATTTATTATGGGATTAAGATATTTGGATTCCTCTTGAACCGTGTTTGTTGAAATGCCTTTAGACTCGCCCCCAAGCGTGCTCCACAGCTGTTGAAATATTAATCGGCTTCCCACCAGAAATTCGGAAACAAGCTCCACATTATACACCTAATTTTCGCCCCCACTAGCATTTAGCATGTGAAGTAAATTAGTTGTTTAACTGATCATTAGCTTTATGGAGATTTTGAGCTTCTGATGTCACACCTACTCCATTTGGATTTTTGGATTCGAGACACATATAAAAGTTTTTAGTGCTTCCACTCATATAAGAGTCTCAAATCAAAAATATGAGTTGAATTTTTAATCCACTCTTACACGTGTCTCAAAAATATGGCATACTTGTAAATTCGTAACTTTACAAGACCTTTTAACAACTTCAACATATTTAATTTACAATTTCTTTTTCATTTTAATTTTTATATTATTTCTCCCTCCCCAAACCAAACTTTCCCTCCAACAATTCATTCTCTCACATTAATTTCCCCCTCAAATTTCTCTCCACATCTTAATCTCACACCAAAATCATTTAAATTAAAGTTTAATCATCAATTTTTCACTTCCCACCATTTTATTTCACTTCCCACCCATTTTTTTTTAGTTCCCACTATTTATTTAAGAAAAAAGGAAAAAAATATGAAAAAAAAAAAAAAAGTTTTTTCCACTATTTCTCTGTCTTCTCTTTCTTCGGGTTTTTTTTTTTTTTTTTTTTTTTGAAGCATGTTCTTCGGGTTCACTTATATCTCTTTCTATTTCTTTTTCACAGTTTCTCTTCAGTTCAAGAAGAAAGAGAGAATCCAAAAATCAGAGATCACACCATCGCTTACTTCATCTAAAACTAGGTATTGATTTTGCTTTAGTAAACCTGATTGAAAAACCCTAGAAATTGATTTTCAGTTCTCAGAAGAAGAAGATTGAAGCTGTAAAATTGAAACCCTAGAAGACCTAGAAGATCTATTAGGTACGATAATCCAGACCCCTTTACAGAAATCAAAATAACTTTAATTGGAAATCCTAATTTGTTTTTTTCTTTTGAAAAAAAGTAAACCCTAGAAATTTGATTTCTTTCTTATCTTGTGTTTCTAGCAGAAGAAACATAGAAGATTCAGGTATAAATTACCTATTACTTGTTTGTTTTTTTCGCTCTTGCAAGTTTTATGTATTTCTTAGGTTGATCCATTGTGATTTAAGCCTGGGTTTGTGCGTTTTGCTGGTTGTTATAACATGAAGGGTTATAAGTATGGTAGGGGATTGTGATAACATGTTTTGCTGGTTATTATAAGTTATTTGATTTCTTACTGCAGTTGGTATTTGAGTGTGACTAATGTGAGCAATTTATTGTTCATTGGTTCTTATATTACTTGATTGTGTTATCATTTGAGCAAGATTTAACTTCTTCTTTTGCAGTAGAATGGAAACAAGTTGAAGCCGTTCTGATCTGTCTCGGTCAACTACTACGACGACGTGTGGACTGCTTTGAAGGTATAATACAGAATTCACTCCAGATTCTTGAAAAGCGTAAGAGCAGATGTTCCGCTTGGTATTGATCCATATATCTGGGAGGAATTATTTGATAAGGAGAAGAATCATGAAAAGATAGCATTGAATAAGGTGAATAGCAGAATGCAAAGCAAAGCAAACTGTCCACCATACACTTGGGAGGTGCACATACCACAACAAGAAGCATAAATGAGTAAGTACTTTCCTGATCTTCAATTATTAGTATTTCACTACACCAAATTTAGTGATTAGCAACGACAGCTGACAGTTGCAAAGTGGCGTCGCAATAGTTTTGCTCTGTTACGAAAGTCGATATTGCAAATATTTGCAACGGCTGTGTTGCCATTGCGAATTTTCGGTCGCAACAGTTACAATCTGTTGCAACATCAGAAAGTCGCAACATTTCGAAACTTTGAATTCGCAACAGATTGTTGCAGTTGCCTATTTTTTTGAAATAACAAAAAAATAGGGTCAAAACCACCAGTTCACATGTAACAAAATCAAGTTTCCCTGTTCATTTGGAAATCAAAATCAAGTTCCATGCATTCCCAAAACCAAGCTAGCATACAATCATTTATTAAAATACAGTTAAAAGTGAGAACGTACACATTAGAAATGTCACATTACAAGTTAGAATGTGAACATTAAAATTGACATTTTTATTATTAATCAAACAAGAGAACATACCCAACACTAATAGTTTTTTGAATAAGCTTTTCATTTACGCATCCATTTCCCGTTTTGCGAAGGAAACTTCTAACTATGCTTCAAACCTGAACTATATTTGCTCCAAGAAGAATAAATTCAGCTGCATCCCTGCCGGTCTCAAATCCTCTAACTCCAAGAAGAATAAATTCAGCTGCATCCCAGCCGGTCTCAACTTGTACCTTCGCTTCAAACCTGAAAATGCCCCACTTAAATCAAATTCAGAAGCCGCCAACATAAGCAGAAAAGTTTGGTAAGCCATAAATTGAAAATCCGGATCAAACTATTTAACAAATTGAAACTTGAAAAGATACTAGAATTACCACCTATCATTTTGCTATAATAGATCTCAAAAACATTTGGGAAAAGTTAACCAAAAATGGTACTGTACAAAATCTAGACTCATCTGGCCTTTCTACAGAAATTGCGATTTAATCCTAAATGAAAGCTACAGAGGGATGCGCCCATATACAAAGAGACACTGTTCCACTAGTTTTTGCCAGATAAATGTACTAAATATAGTTTCTCCAAACTTTACCTGTGGCAAAACTTTTTTTTACGACTTGTGGATTGAGATATCCATGTGTAAGTAGGTAACACAAACAACGAAAAACAGGAAAAATACAGATACCAACATAAATGGCTCCGCAAGCATGAAAATTGGGTTGAAGTTGTAATAAACCTGCAAAACAAACAAAATTGACTTAAAATGAGAAGGAACTCCAAAATCCAACACCTCAGACTGTAATGATGGTGATAATTAAGCTCAAAAGTGAGACTAGTTTTCTGAGTATTTGTTTAAATTGGGGGAAGAACCACGCTACTCTGATTGTTTTGAGTAGCATATGTGCCTTAGATTCCAATTGCATGTACATTAAACTATCACATCTTTCCCATTTCCCTAATCTCGAAATCTAAACCACCTCAGATTATTACAAAAGCTAATTTCTTTCAACGAGCAAGTTTTCAAAAAATGTATCATAAGACAAGTTTGAACTTCGATGATGGTCACATTGAACAATAGGTTGCAAAAGAAGGTACACCAGACACTAGGATTCATATTTAGTGCTAATTTCGACCCTTGGTCCATTTGATAGGTTGGATAATTACCTGGAAAGGAATACCGTGTTCAGGAACTACATTTTTCTTCTCAAGAACCATCACAGTCCTTCCAACAACATCAAGGTACGAGTAACTTGTCTGCAAGAATTCCTCAAAGATATAATGTTTTAGATATGGGTGATAGAGTACATTTCTCATGGTACAGTCAACAAAAATACGCAAATGTCTAGCTGCTCTTAACAGTAAGTCAGTAATACTGTGTATGAGAAGAAATACCTCGAGATGTTGATCAACTGGAAAAGGAACGATTGCAGAAGGTTCTTTTGATCCCTCGGGTAGCACCACCTGATGCATAATGTATATACAATCAACCGGTATGTAAAACAGATAATTGTACGTTTTTCATTTCCATCACTTAATAGATCATGGATGAAAGGATCCGGTAAGAATAAAATTAAGAGTCTAACACAACTATATATTATTTGTACCTTCATGGTAAATTTGTCAACCACGATGTTAACAAGGGGACATCCAAAAGTGAAGTTAAGGTAACGCTTGCCATCAGCCGACTTGAAAAGGAAGTCCTCCAATGGTAGTCCATACCCAATAACGAAAGTGGCTTTCCATCCTCCAAACAATGGATAACGTGGCTCTATTTCAAGCTCGGACTGAAACAAAAAATTCCAGTTAGAGTGATTATAAAGAACCCCGTGAAGCAATTTCTTAGTAAGAAATTTGTGCAGTACAGAAGTGTAAGATGTTTAAAAAACCTTTGAATTACTAGTACGCAAGTGTGATGTTGAGATGTTCCCAATCCCATCGCGATAGTAGACCGAGTGCACTCGAGGGGGTAGTCTTGCAATTAGCTGCTTAAATGAAGATACACCACTAATCGATGGCCTAGATTGATATTCTACCCTGGAAGAAGGAAGAGTTCAGAGGATTAGGATAGATAACAATTTAGTAGTAACAATACAAACAGCCGCAAATCAACAATGTATCAAAAGTAAATTCAATTTCTTTCAAAACATTAGAAGACTTCATAGGATGTCAGATTATCTGGTTTCATGAAGTAAACATGCCATAAAACGATAAGCTAAGTGCAGTTACGGTGCAATAATTCCACCAATACTTACACGAGAAATGATATGAAAAACCTTATTATGAACTAATAACTAACCTTGAGAAGACGCCATTATGACATGCACCAGCATGGGCCAAGTATAGTGCTCTGTAATTTGTAGGCTTCCCCAGTGAGATATTTCAACCTCACGTACAAGTTCCTCAACAACCAAAAATGCATTGTTATTCTCAAAGTGAACAAGTATTGGAGAATATGAATAAGGAGTACGGTTATCATATTTTCCATACTTGATCTCTGCACCAGCACGGTTAGTAGGTTCAACTCTCGTAAAAGATTCAACGTTACTGCTTGGAGTTTTAACAAATGTTGTCTGTTCCTTAATAAGATAAGGTGATAAAATAATCGCACTATCACGGAAATACACCAACTGTGGTTCTGATTGACTGATCTCTTCAGGAAACGGTTCTAACGAACGTGTTAGTACATAGAGCACTTCGACAGTGACGGTTTCACCAGGTTTTAATGTAATGTACCAAATTAGCTCAAAATTTCACCAGAAAAACACAAAATGGATGAAGAATGGAGAATGAAAATCAGTTTAGAGATGACGAGTCTTTACTTGCTCCATATGACCTTGAGGGAAGTAAGAAACCCTTTCACCAACATCAACAAGAGGACCAGCACAAGCTCTCCAGAACTCTGAATATAGATCATCACATCCATAACCTAGATAAATCCAACCAAACTCAAAATCAAACAATGTCAAAATAAACACAAAATGAAACTCAGAGAAACGAGAAGCTTGATTTCTAATTTATGAATCAAAACCTAGAAAATTTAAGAGAACCCCATTATCAAAATCAGAAAAATGAGCTTCTTTTCTAATTTCTGAATCAAAACCCAGAAAAATTAAGAGAACCTCATCAACAAACACAGAAAAAGGAGCTATATTTCTAATTTCTGAATAAAACCCAGAAAAATTAAAACCCATTTATCATTAAAATCATATCTCACCTGTATTTTGAACTTCCCCAGAACTATTATCAAACATAAACGCCATTAAAACCAGTAAACCACCAGCACCACCACCACCTTTTTCTCTCTCAGAACAAAAACCAAATAAATAAGTAATAAAACCCTAAAAATTCAAGAAAAAATCGCAATAACAACAACAACAAAAAACAACAGAAGCTCAATTGCTTGATTATATGTTCTCACTCAAAAAAGCCTAAATCTAATAAAAAATCACAGAATACTAACCACCACAATTGATTGCAGAACGTTGATTAAAGCTTTAGAGCAACCAATTGTCATGGACTTCCTTATAATTCCACAACAAGATCTGATAATAACTAAGAATTGATTGCTAAACATTCAAGTAACCAACTGCAGCCACACTGGACTGAGTTCCTCTTCTATTTTCTTTTCATAAGCTTCTCAATACAAGACTTTCAGCTTATAAAGCTACTTCTTCTAACCTAACATCTACGGCTACAAAGAGCCCAGATGGTCACATCCTAACCCCTCATTACAAATAATATAAACACCCATTGTCTAGTTAAAGGCTACCAACTATATTATGTTAAATACTGACATCCAAGTGATATGGGCACCCTCCCCCAGGCTTGGGACATGACAATACCATCCCCTCCAAAACATCCTTGTCCTCAAGGATGAAGAGCTGAGTAGCAAGGTTGTCATGATAATCTTGGCAAGTGTGGCTGGTAGACTCTCTTAGCAATCCTTGCCCACGATCTTCAAAATTTGCAGCTTGGGAAGCAGTGATATCAAAATGTAGCTCTCTGTCTTCTTCTTTCACAAGCATGTATAAGCAAGGACTTGATTTTAGCAGCAACATGGCTCCCTGACATCACCATCACTTGATCCTTCTTCACAAAAGAGGAGTACGGCTGTTTGAAACTGACCTTGTACCTTGCAATAACGCCATTCTTCCACTGTACATAGTTTACTTGCCATTTAGAAAGTTGCGTGAGGTCGCATGCCCTCCAGCAAACAAGTCCTTGACCCTCACCAGTACCCGTTTGGTATGCACTCATAGCCGTACTTTCAAAACCAATGTAAGCATCACGTAAATGCACAACAGCCTTAGTAAGGCATACTTGAAGCGGCGCCAGTATACAATCAAACTAAGCATCGCCATTTGTTGTCCTCTGCCACCACAGGGAGACTGCCAACTGTGAAACATTTGGAATATGTATAACATTGAGCACGAGTTTATTTATCCTCCTCTCATAGAGCTCTAGCTGAAGTTGAGCAAAGTAGCAGGAGTTAAGACCAACCCAGGAAGAAATTTTATTTCCCTGTTCACCATTCACAAAGAATCTCTTCGAGCTCCGCCATATTACACCCTTTCTAGTAATCAAATAAATCTCCCCATAACGGGTCACTTCTGTGCAATTGTAAACAGAAACAACATCGAAACTTGGCCAATGAGAATTCCATGATGACAGTGCAGGCATTTTGCCTCTGTCGAACAACCGACGACATCCCATATAGCCAGGTGTTGCAGTTAGCTCGCTGGAAGGACACACAGTACCTCTAATCTCTCCTATACCCCATAATTCTGCTGAGACCAATCTAAATTTCCACCTCAAGTACTCGACCCAACCCAATGCCTTGAGAAATGGAGTTACCACCAGTAAGACTTGAGTTCTCATTGTCCTGGAAAAGAGTTTAGTCGAATAATGACTCTTCTTTGGTTCATACCAAGAACCCCAGCTCAGGTTGCAACGACAAATAAGATGCTGACAATAATAAAACGTGTTCAAACAACTACCACTGGGATATAACAATGTCGTTATAACTTTCCTTTGCATCCTAGTTCCTCCACATACATCAGATGTAAGTATTAGCAATTGAAAAACTGAACCAGTTTTGGAGAGATGAAACTGAGCTCTAGTAGTTAAGGAAACTGAGAAGATAAACATCGGAAAATAACTAGACTCCTTAGGAATGATCAGCAACACAACATCTTCGGCATGTCTAACATCTACAGTCCTTCCAAAATTGTCTGACCCTCTAAAAACCCACCAGAACAGACCGCAACACGCTTCTAAATATACGGAAATAGGAGAAACAATCCAAGGAGGATATTTAATTACCTTAGTACCTCTTTGTCGAACATGAGCCTGAGTAGTTTTATTGAAGTCATTTGAATTACTTGGACAACTCCAGCTTTTAAAATGGAATGGCCATAATATGGATTCAAGCCATTCTCCTCTATCAAACAACAAATGACCACAACTCAGAGAGACATGTGTTCCAGGTAGCTCGATGACAAGCCATACAGCACAATTACTAACTCCCGTACTCCATAAACTTGTTGAACCTAATCTGAATTTCCACTTCAAATAGTTTCCCGACAGAAAATACACCTTCATTGCTTGAACTACCATGAGTAAAGCCTGAGTTCCCACTGTTCTTGCCAGAAATTCTATCCAGGAATAAGAGCCTCATTCCCCTTTATAGAACAAACATCAGGATTAAATATAACCAGGAAGTAATGTCGAGCCCAAAGAAAACTGTATATACTCGTCACCTGGTTGCAACTTGAAGTAAGGTACTGAGTACAGCAAGGAAGGTGCCAATAACTCCAATAATGCACAACTCTCGTAATAACTTCTCGAACCATAAGAATACCACTGACCTTAGATATAAACGATGGAGAATGCAAGAAGAAACATATTATCGAGAGATAAAAATGACTGCTCCCGACTGTGGGAACTGGAAGAAAAAACACCAAGAGGACATTGCATACATCTTACTACTATCACCATTATATACACCTAACAATATTGACCCAAAGAGAACAGTCACCCAAGAAGTAATAGTATGAACACAAAATTCAGAAGCATCAGCAAAATAAAAATGACCCCTCACAATTTCATTGACAACTTTACATCTCCAACTCCAAATTCTATCACCATCCATTTCGACAGTTAACATTTGTGTTTTACTAACCTCATGTATCCTTGCGAGATGAGTTAACAATGCAGCCCAAGAACTATTTACTTGCAGCTGTTCTGTATCAAACACTTCTGCTGCCTTCTCCATTTCAATCACTTTACTACTTCCCTTGGGCCTCAAGAGCTTATTACAACCACTTCCACCAATTAAAAGAAACAAAAAACCTTCATTGCCATGAAAATTAAGTCTACCAGGATCAAACAACTTGCAACTGTAACAGTCTTCACCCTCATTGGTCATTAAAATCCCAATCGAGTTTGCAAGCAACAAATCCAACTGGTACTCATCTTTAAGAAAAAACTCAAACAAATTTCTCTCTCTTGCAGACATTTTACCAAACAGGTTATTTATATCAGCAGTATCACCACTTCTAACTAATACAGATGCAATAGAATCCAGAAAAATTGAACTGAATTGATACCCATGCTTTAAAAACAACTCATATACAATTCTCTCAATGTAGTTAGGCATTAACGGTGATCCATCAATTGCCTTTCCACGATCAAATAGAGAATAAGCAGAATTGATAAAAATGGAAAAACACTTACTCAATCCGATTTGATTCTTCCACTCGAGCTCATTCACATTCCTGGTTGGAATTGTGTTGACTACAACACTAGTCGAATCATCATTTTCTTCATAGAAGAAAAACCAAGGAGTGAAATATTCTGCGACATCAGTGATTGGGTAGGAATCAATTCTAGATCTAGAGAATCATCTTGTTCTTCATAGAAATAAGAAGGAATAATCAACTCGAAGTCAGTTTCTTCTTCCTTTCCAGCAACACCTTTAGCTTCATCAACTAATTGTTCTTCTGATGGTTGCGGCTGAGTTGATGTAACAGCTGTGATGAAAGGTCCCAACTCTTTCTTTGAGACTGAAATGAGATTTTCCAACTCGGTCTTTGTGATCGAAATGAGATTTTCCGTTTTGAAAAGATTAAGCTCTCGATCTGGTGAACTTTCAGTACACAACAACCCTAATTGCTTCCATTCAAGAGCACTTAATCTGTTCCTTACCTCACTGATCTTGGTATAAGCCGCCAATTGAGTTGAGAACTCTCCAAGTGCAGAGCACAGACAGGAAAGACTGGGTGATACCATTTGTCATGGACTTCCTTATAATTCCACAACAAGATCTGATAATAACTAAGAATTGATTGCTAAACATTCAAGTAACCAACTGCAGCCACACTGGACTGAGTTCCTCTTCTATTTTCTTTTCATAAGCTTCTCAATACAAGACTTTCAGCTTATAAAGCTACTTCTTCTAACCTAACATCTACGGCTAACAAGAGCTCAGATGGTCACATCCTAACCCCTCATTACAAATAATATAAACACCCATTGTCTAGTTAAAGGCTACCAACTATATTATGTTAAATACTGACATCCAAGTGATATGGGCACGGAAATGATTTACATCCCACGGGTCATCCGATTCTGTTTGTGTGAGAGAGAGGGGGTGGGACCCACACTTAACCCACCCCCTGTAAACCGCCGAATCATAAGGGAATTCCCTTTTTTCCTCTTGTCGGGACACACCGCGGCTATCATTTCCGTATGGGCACCCTCCTCCAGGCTTGGGACATGACACCAATACATCAATAAGATTACCCCCTTTCATAAATATCAACTGCTACAACCTAGAAACACGATAACAATAGAGAATGTTATCATCCAAGCCAGATCTACTTGTTCATCAGAAACGTCACCTGTTTAAAGTAAATCTAGGGTTAGGGGTTAGATTTTGGCTTTCAATTAGATAGATAGTCATCCAAAAGATGCAGCAGACAGTGATGAAGAACCGAGGTTTTCATTTGAACGATTTGAATCAAATGATTTTATTATTTTTTTCTGAAAGAGGTGAGATCGAGATAAAGAAACTTGATTAGAAATGATTTCCGCTGAGAGATGAGAAAAAACATTATTTAAACTGGGTTTCGGATGGTACTGGTAGGAGAAAGAGGGAGAAAGTAGTGAGGCAGAACGAGAAAGTTCTAATATTCAAATAAGAAAGTACTGGTAGTATATATTTTTTTAACTATCAGGGCAGCCCAGTTGGCCAGGAGTCTGACTCTCAAATAGGAGGTCAGCAGATCAAGTCTCCTCTTAAGTGTTTGGAGATCTCATGAAATACTCCTGTTATCTTATGTAAAATTTAGTTTAGTTTAAGTTCTTAATGTATCTTCTTTCCTATTAAAAAAAAACGAGAGAGAGTAGAGAATGAGATCGAGAATGAGAAGCTGTGATCGATAATAAAAAAGATAAGAGAGCCGAGTCAGCTTTTCTGAGTATCTGAATGGGATGAATAGTGAGTCAGCTAAAAGTGTGTGCAGGCACACTCACGAGTCGCACGCACACAACTCCAATCTGTTGCAAATCGCAACAAAAAAAACAGTTGCGAATTTTGTAACAAAGATGAACTGTTGCAAAATTTTCGCAAATGAAATTCGCAAAAGGGACAAAGCTGTTACGAAATCTAGTTACTAATCTTTGAATTTGGTGTAGTGTTTGTAGATAACCACTTGTCTATGTTCGTAGGATGAACCTGGCGAAGAAGTGGTACCACCTTCGACTACAGAGAAATGGTTATATGGACATGTAAGACGGGACGGGACTTCGAAGAAGTGGTTCCCTAAAGTTGTATAATTCTGGTGCTTAATATTATTCAAATGAGATGTACGTGTACTTAAAAGTACTTTGTACCTATTATATTTTCTAGTTTCTACCTTACTATATTACCTTTTACTTGGAACTTGTTTTAGTTTAAGTGGAGAACTACCTACGTACACTATGGATAAGTATCTTTAGTAACTAGTGTCTTGAAGGGTCAGTGGACTATGGTTTATGTTGTTGATATAGCATAGAGTCCTTGTTTCAAAGTTTTGAATCATAATGGTAGAAGTGGGGTTATTTCTAGTAAAACTGTGTGGTTAGTTTTGATCTCAAAAAAAACATAAAACTTAATTAGCTTTAGGCATGCTTGAGTTACAACTTGTAAATGTTTCCGTGCACTCTCACCCCCATAGATTACTTAATTTTCTTTCAGATATTGACTCACCTTTAGTTGATCAGTTTTTGCTTGCTTAGCTGGTTGTACTTTTTTTTGAAAGGAAACTAATTATATTATTACTGGCTACGAATTACACGCCCTGTTAGGACTTGGGCATTTTCTAATACAAGAAACTGATTTTAAAAAGCTGGTGATGTATCAATCCATATTTCAGTTGGTGAAGTTTGATTTGGATTTCCTACTTTGTCTGCTCCTCTGTTCGCCAAGGCATCAGCCACCTAGCTGCCTTCTCGATATGTATGTGTGATTCGTACATTAGGAAATTGTTGTAGGAGTTTGTGAATGTCCTCTAGTATCTGGTTGTACTTGGGGATGCATATTCTGCTCTTATTGAGAATTTCTTATCTATTCGAGTGAAGAAGAATAATAATTTCCCAACCAGGTTCTTAGTTTGTTCTTAACGTAATCCACATGGGTGTCAATGGTTACCTTTTATATTATTTTAAGATATACTGGAATGAGATACCGTTAGAGTAACTCAATTTATTTTATATATTGGCCCATAATGAAACATGTCAATATGGCGAAAAGGGGTATATGCAGTGGTAGTGATTCTGAAATGTGTCGATTTACAATTCTGAGCTAGTTGTTTTTCTTTCGTCTAAATTGCGTCTACTGTCACATTTAGTATATGTGTAAGGTTTATCTTTGAGCAATGATGAACTTAGATGCTAAGTACAAATTTTAATGTTGTTTCTTAAAACTAGACCCCATTAAGAATGTCCTCTTTTCTCAATCCCTACCATAAATTTCAAGTAATGAACCTATATATATGAAGAAGACTATCCTTAAGTTGAGTCTGGTGTGTGCATACAGATCAGAGAAAAGCTGGTAGATGCTTACCGATCCCTACATCAGGAAAAAGATATGGATCGTGGCTTCTCCTGTCAGGAAATTCCATTGGGAGGTAATTAGTCACGTATGCATTTTATATTTTGGCTTAATGCTTATGCTGGTGATGATTAATGTATCAGTGTACTGGTTGTTCTTATTCATTGTTCAAACTCATCCTAGTTTAAGTAAACGTTGTACTTAAGTTTGGTATATTTGTGTAAGTAAGTCGTGGCGTCCTTCAAACCCAGACTAAACCAATGCATGTCTATTCGACGAGGTCTTCCACCGTTAAAATTGGTGTGCAGATGTTGTTTAAATATTGGTTTTCTGTTTAGATTATGAGTACTTGTTTCCGTTTCCGTCTAAATTATTAGACTCTCTCAAATTAGTTCTGCTGATTCTACGGAATAAAGAAATGAAAGCTTATTCCAGTACTTGCATAACTGTTTCTTCATCATATTTATTTTATTTTTTTGGTTCTTGATTAGTCTTTAATACTCCTTTGATGTTTGAGTAAAAGGCGAAGAAGGTGTTGCCACTGCTAGAAATACGGATTCAGAGTTTTTATGTATGATTAGAGAAGATTAAGTTCTTGGGATCCCATGCTTGGACATGTAGTCATTATTAGAGCTGTTTTAAGTGTTGTTATTACTTTTGTTTCACATTTATTAAGAAATGATGTTTCCTTTTCAGTCTCGAGGAAGCGGAAGCTCTATATGCTTTTTTCGAACTCACAATCATTATGTGTAAGTTGAAATACTAAAATTTTATTGATATGTTTTGGTTCACAGAGATACCAAATTGGTAATGTTAAAATCCTTGTTTTTATTGTTGTTGTTGGCTTGGTTTTGAACTTCGTTCTGTGTTTGGTGTGTTACGCAGATGACTTGTGAATGAAATGCTTATTGCGTCTATCCCCAAAGAAGTAGTTAGGTGAGGTGATAACTCGGATCACAGTAAATTCTTGGCACAGGGTAGTTATAAGTCAAGGTTTTAAATAGAATTTGAGAGACACTATAGAAGGTGCCTCTAAATTTGGTACCTATCTCAGTTTGATCTTAATCTGCTGGACTTATGATCTACATTAAGGGTGTCACTCATGTGCTCACATATTTTCATTTGATTTTGTTTTCTTCAGGTTACAAACAAAACGTAAAGGATATTGTCCAAGATGTATGTTCCCTGAAGATGGTTTAGACAAGGCAGTTGGCCATGCGGGAGGCGCACGAGAGCTTGTAGTTGTTCAAGACCTAAAACCTATTTTCGATCTATGAATCTCGTTTCATACCTTTCCCAAGTTAAGTTCCATGTCAGATTTGTTCCGTCTGAATTACGAGTAGTATGATTCAACAAGTTGTAGGTAATTCCTTCTTAATTTCCTGTAGAAATGTAGATGAAGTCCCATGATATAGATTCAACAAGTTTATACGAAGTACCATGCTATTCAGCACCAAAATATGCTCAACTTTGATCCAAAATTGTAGTGAGAGACTTGCAGTTATAGGAAGCTTTGTTTTGTTATAATTTTGAGTATCTTACAGGCTAAACGTTATCTGAAACAAGATAACAAATCAGTATCATCAGCTACTAGGAATCTTCACAGCTTTTTCTTGGTCTATGAACTTGCTAGGAATCTTCACATAGATGTTCAGGCTTCAGGGATAAGGATATTGTTCGTGTGAATGTCTCTTAAAATATTGTCAAACTTACCGTAGAAGGTGCCCTTCATTTCTTTTCAGGTGATTCTTGACGGTTATCGTTTGGACATGAATCATAATTGTCAATGTTTCTCACGGAACTCCATTATTTTTTCAGGCATGGAAGCTCATTGCTCATAATATTTGTGAGATAACAAGGAACTCAATCTATCATTTTGGATTTCCCATTCTGCCAAGATTCCAAACTAGAAGATTATCAAGTCTTAGGCATTTAAGTTTTCTGTTTCTGATTATGTTCCACATCTTTTATTCCTGATAAGTCACTTGAGTCATTTTCAGCATCTTGTCTTGTTGTTTTTTATTTTTTCCTTGAAGACATTAAATGTTCGACTTCATTTTTGTTGCTAGTGTCAATATCTGATTGAGAATGCAAATATTGGGGTGCAGAAAATTCAAATATGCGGGTGCTGGAAATATTTCTGATTTTGGGAATTCCCAACTGAAAAATTATGATTTTTTTTTAAAGCTAGATTAATTTTGAGACGCATATAATGTCTCTTAAATTAATTATAGGTGTCGCTTAAAGTTATTTAAGAGACACTTATAACAGTCGCTTTAGACGTCTCAAACGATTCCGGACGCACGATTTGAGTCACTTATATGTGTCTCTTAAATTCAAAACAATGCATATAAATGTCTTAAAACCGTTGATTTGGTGTAGTGTATACGACTTTTGTCTCAAATAGGAGACATAGTAGATAGACTTTTGAGTGATAGATGAGATCAAGTCTCCACATACCTTTTGTTGATGAAGTTCCACAAGCTCCCCTTAGTAGTTCTTCGTTTTCAATCGATGAATGCCGTGAAGTCTAATACTCAACTACACTTACTATCCTAATCCGAGACTTAGCTATAAGTAGACTAGAAATCAAGACTTATAGTTTTGATAACTAAACTTGACAAACAAGCTTGAGATAGCAACGCTTGCGAGTTCGACCGAGCAGTGCTCTAACAATCTCCCCTTTGTCAATTTTAGTGACAAAACTATCAATACATATGGATTACAAAATAAATAAACTTTATAGCTTCTCATCCAAATGCTTGATTTCCTTAGTTCTTCAACATGACTCGAAATCTTCGTCACTTCCAACTCAGTATCATAGTTGTTGAAGACCCGTAGCTATAACAATGAGAAAACAGTAGCTCTCAATCATTGTTATACAGTGTCATAGTATTATTACAACTTTGACAACAATACTATGGTGATATGTATCACTCCCCTTTAGTCAATACTTCATCTCACAATGAAAACCACTCCCCCTTACATAATGATCCGTAAACGATATGTATTTGTAGTGTGAACTACACATTAATTCTCTCCCTTTTTATCAATATATATTGGCAAAGGTACGAAAACTAGTGGGATTCATAATGAAATTCTCATAGAGATTCTTCATGACTAATAGAAAACATATCAAATTTGTTTAGATGCAATCATATAGTCGAAACTAAATGCATTTATCAAGGAGTTTATAAAGATACAAGAAAACTCCTACAATGTTCCACAGTCGCACTCCCTACAAAGATTTGGCAATTAAGCACAAGTTCAAATAAGAACTCTCCCCCATAAAATGTCATTCCCGAAAAAAAAACAAGAGCGACCTTACTTTTGCAAGAAAAGAAGGTTTTCTTTGGACATTAACAAATCACATGAAACATGAATTTGTATCCAGAAAACTGAATTAAATTAACCATAAGAGAACCCATGATTAATTTAATCGGATATGCTTAACATAAGAGAACTTATGGAGCCCCACGGTACTTTTACATAGACGTGGATCAGGGAAAGATCAATACTGCTGAATATTCAAAGATTCATTATATTTTTCATCTATATTTGCATAAAGACATATAATAGACTTAATCTTTGTGATCAAAAGTTCATCCTATCTTCCATCAATATTTGCATAATGACATAATAGGCTTAACTTTTTGACGTATATGGGACAATCATAGTTCACGGACGTAAACACACATATCCCACAACAATTTTTGCACTATATAAAACCAATAAAGATTAATACTGCAAAATTATCTTCCAAATAAACTTTAGAATTTAAATAAATAAATCTACAAACATTGCAGGATGAAAATCGTTGGCAATAGCTATGTGTACTCACAATAATTGTTATTCCAAACCCTAGTTATCCTTCTTAAAACACAAGAATAAATTCTCATAAGAAGTTTCCTAGACATTAAGACCTTCGAAAAATTCTTTATCGTCCCCGAACTCCTTGTCGTTAACAACCATTGGAACATAAGGTTCATGAAGATAGGATTCAATTCCAACAAACCTTCTTGACTGATGCCGAACCAGGGCCTTTTGAATTTCAAGAGTCCTAAAAACAATAACCTTTATTTGCAGTATCTCCTTTCTTGTTTCCTTCAACTCTTCAAGAACACCAAAAAACTTCTGAAGATTTGAAGGGACAACCCTTGGTTTCCTCACATTCCTCCTTTTTATTTTCAAGAAAGAGGGTACCGGAGGTATATCTTTTTCCTTCATGATTGATGGCTTAACAATCATATTAACCTCTTTTCCATCAGAAGACATAATGCTTAGAGTCTCCATACAAGTATGAGATTGTGAGAGAAACTCACAAATCAAGCTCAACTAGCGCCCTTGTGATAAAAAGAGTTTTTTTAGAGAAAGAAAAAGGAATGTAGGGTTACGGTACCTTTATACATCTAAAAGGATTCACGTACGCACAATTCACAGCCCTAAAGAAGACAGAATTGCCGATTTTAACCCTCTTTTTAATAATCAAACATGGAAACCTTTTTCATTATCAATTAGATATGAAAAAGTATTCTAACAGGCGAAAAAACAAAACTAAAAGGAGAAAAAACAAAAAATATTTTCTCTAAAGCCTGAAGTGTGCAAACTCTTGTCTCTTTTGAACCAGGCACATGAGACAAGATATACCAACAACACAATTAAGTTGTGCTGGGTGAACAATGATCTGTCCACCATAACCTTCTTGAATGGAATTCTTAAAACCATGTTTAACAGACTGTGTAGACCGTATTCTTTTCTCTAGAGGTCTACTCTTATCTTTTGAAATTAACTTCTTTGGAGAAGAGATAAGTTTACATACCTCAGACGACTTCTGAACAAGTTTGAGCTTGTTTGCTAATCGATTTGCTCTTCGTGAAGTTTATTGACATATCTAATCTTATGTTTGTACTTGAAACAATTTGACAGTTCATGAACCTTGAGAGTACAATAAGAACATTTCAATATAGAGGATGGTTCAGACGCCATAGCTGTGCAAGATGCTAGACAAACAGTAAAACCTGAAAAATTAGAAATAGAATTTTCAGCAGACAAAGATAAATCCATTTTATCCTCCAAAATGGTTGAAGTTTCTCCCGGAAGAATATCGAGGTTGATGTACGTATTGCTACAATTATCAAAATCAATATTTTTACAGAGGAGTGCAACACTTGATTTTTCGTCTTTATTAGAATCATAGTGATCAGACATTTCATCAAGAGTTGTAGCAAGATCTTTGTTTCCAGTGTATTTTCTATGATTCGGACACTCATTTGCAAAATGACCAAAACCTTTACACTTGAAGCACTGTGGCATATCCTCATCATCAATATCCCTGTTTTTAGGAGGAACATGATTATGAGGTTTAGCTGATGACTTAGGTTTATCCCTACTTCTCTTCAAAAGAAGATCTCTAAACTGTCTTGTGATCAAAGAGGCTGACTTGTTAAGATCTTCATCTGATGAATCAGTCTCAGTAGGATCATCTTCATAGATGCCAACATTTTTACTTTCTTATCAAGTAATTTAGTGTTCTTTTGTGCTTTGAAAGCAATATCCTTTCCAGATTTGGATACATCCTCATGATCAAAGATCTTTAACTTCCCAACAAGAGTATTTCTGGAAAGAGTTTCAAGGTTATTTCCTTCAACGATGGCATGTTTCTTAGAATCGTATCTAGAGGGCAATAATCTGAGAATTTTTATCACAATGTCCTTTTCAGGAATAGTCTTACCCAACGCAAAAGATGCATTAACAATTTCAGACACTTTGTGATTAAACTCATCAAATGAATCTTCATCTTCCATACGAAGGTTTTCCCAATCATAATTTAGGTTTTGAAGCCTAGCTTCTTTTTCACAGGTATTCCCTTCAAATACGGTTTCTAAGATATCCCACGCATTTTTAGACCGAGTGTACGTAATCACATGGTGCTTAAGATCTGGGGTAATGGCATGGATGATTGCATTTAATCCTTCAGAATTTTGCTTTGCGGCAAGAATCTCGACAGCATCATAATCACAGATATCCTTTGGAGCAGTTACATCGCCTTCTGAAACAACCAGAGGATTATAGCCATTAACAACATAAACCCATGATTGGAAATCACGCGCTTGAAGAAAGGCACGCATAACAATTTTCCACCATAAGTAATTTGAGCCATCGAAGATTGGTGGTATGTTTATAGAGATAACACCTCTATCCATAGAGTCAGATCGCTACAAACATAGACTTATAAGGTCTTCAACGTGTTTGCCTGCTCTGATACTAATTGAAAAGGCGGGGGTCTAACAACCACACCCAATATTTTTCTTAGCAATATGTATGGACAAACTCCAATATAATTCCAAGAGAATCAACTAGAAAGTCAGACTCAATCAATGGAACTATATCCAAGAGTTGTGTCTCAATTTCTCAATTCAATCTGCAATTAAAAAAAAGGAATTTGTGAGCCCGATTGAATATAAGAAATAACTTGGACGGTATCAAAAACCAATATCCAAGTGTCAATCAATTTAATCAACAACCAAAGGTTGGATTCACAATTGATTGAACTTACGCACAACCTGTGATATTTCAATTATATAAATAAATATAATGCGGAAAAGAAATAACACAGACACCAGAAGTTTTGCTAACGAGGAAACCGCAAATACAGAAAACCTCCGGGACTAGTCCAGATTTGAACACCATACTGTATTAAGCCTCTACAGACACTAGCCTAACCAATCTCACATTGATTAGTTAACTTACGCACAACCTGTATTAAGCCTCTACAGACACTGTATTAACTTCGGACTGGAATGTAGTTGAGCCCTAACTAATCTCACATTGATCAAGGTACAGTCGCGTTCCTTACACCTCTGAATCCCAGCAGGACTCTGCGCACTTGATTCCCTTAGCTGATCTCACCCACAACTAAGAGTTGCTACGAACCAAATTCGAAGACTTGATAAACCAATCTGTCTCACACAGAAAAGTCTATTGAATAGATAAATCTGTCTCCCACAGAAATACCTATGAGTTTTGTTCCGTATTTTGATAAATCAAGGTGAACATGAACCAATTGATACACCAGACTTATATTCCCGAAGAACAACCTAGTAATATCAATTATCTCTGCGAATATCAATATTCCGCGGAGCACGTGTCACGGTTTTGGTGGTCGCACGTAAGATAACTGTATAGCCCTCGTTATACACAGGAGTCTGAGGAGAAGCGGATCTGAAAATGAGGGGGGTCTAATAACCACACCCAACAATTCGTTTGGCAATCTGAGAGGACTTACTCTAATATACTTTCTAGAGAATCAACTAGACAGTCAGACTCAATCTAGAGAAAAGTATATACAAGAGTTTTATATCTCTAACTCTTAATTCAATCCGCAATCAGCAAATAGAAATCTGTGAGCCTGATTGAATATAAGAGGAGTAAACTTGAACGGTGCCAAAGACCAATTTTCAAGGATCAATCAATCTCAATCAACAACCAAAGGTTGGATTTACTAATTGATCGATTCAACGCACAACCTGTGATATTTCAATTATATAACAAAATATAATGCGGAAAATAAATAACACAGACACCAGAATTTTGTTAACGAGGAAACTGCAAATGCAGAAAAACCCCGGGACCTAGTCCAGTTTGAATACCACACTGTATTAAGCCGCTACAGACACTAGCCTACTACCAATGAACTTCGACTGGACTGTAGTTGAACCCTAATCAATCTCACACTGATTCAAGGTACAGTTGCGCTCCTTACGTCTCTGATCCCAGCAGGATACTACGCACTTGATTCCCTTAGCTGATCTCACCCACAACTAAGAGTTGCTACGACCCAAAGTCGAAGAATTGATAAACAAATCTGTCTCACACAGAAAAGTCTGTAGATTGAATAAATCTGTCTCCCACAGAAATACCCAAGAGTTTTTGTTCCGTCTTTTGATAAATCAAGGTGAACAGGAACCAATTGATAAACCAGACTTATATTCCCGAAGAACATCCTAGTATTATCAATCACCTCACAATAATCTAAATCGTATGATGGCGAAACTAGATATTGTGGAATCACAAACGATGAGACGAAGATGTTTGTGATCACGTTTTATCTTGCCTATCTGAGAAATTAATCTCGAGCAAATCTTAGAGAAGATAGTACTCAAATGATAGAATCGGGCAAGATCAGAACACGCAACTACAAGAGAAATAGTTGGTTCTTGCTTCACAATCCAAATGAAGTCTTTCAAGTCGTTAACCTACAGGGTCTCGATAGAAACCTAAGGTTAAAGGAGAATTGACTCTAGCTTATGCAACTAGTAACACACAGGTGTGGGGATTAGGTTTCCCAGTTGCTAGAGTTCTCCTTTATATAGTTTTCAAATCAGAGCTTGCAATCTAAGTTACCTTGGTAACAAAGCATTCATTATTCACCATTAGATGAAAAACCTAATTCAACCAAGCTTGTAATAACCCAAAGTTTTCTCGGGTTTTATTAAACCCATTAGTCGAATGTTTTATTGAACCCATTAGTCGAATTTTGCATTTAAAGTGCCTAGAACTCTGATATTCAAGTGTCTCTAGCGTTTTTTTTATATTTTGCCTTAGTAATAATTTTTAGTGCCTAAATAGAGATGCATGCCCTAATTGAACGTTTAGGTGCCTTAATAGGTCTGGATTTCCCAAGACACGTCATAATGCATGTGTCTCCCATTTGAGGCGTCAAGGTCAAATTGGTCATTTTAGATCACTAAAAAGGATAAGAAGAGAAAACAACGAATTCTTTCTCAACTTCTCTTCTTCTCTAATGTTCTCCTTCTCAAATTTAAGTTCTTCATGGATTGTCTAAGAAAGCAGGAGTCTAGGGCTAAGGAATCATGAAGATTTGAACTAGAATGAACTTTATAAGGTAGGGGTATCTTTCTTTTGGATTAAAGTTTGATTTGATATTGCCCTAATTGTGTTTGGATCTGTTTGGTTGCATTGAGTTTAGATTGTTGAACTTTATTTGGTTTAAATCCATGGGTAGCTATATAAGAACATCAATTTCATCTTTTGATAGTTTAACTTGATAAGTTTGAAAATTGGGGTTTAAGTTGTGGAATTGAGAAATTTTCATCATAGCTCATAAGGTTTGTAAATTGTTGAATTGGGTACTTTATAAGAATCATGAATTACTGTAAAATCGATTTGGTTGTAGAAAGTTTGGAATTTCTTATGAGTAATTCGTATTTGAACATCTTGTTTACAACAACGTAATGAACCCTAAAATGTCAGTTTTAGTTATGTTAATATCTTTAGATCCAGCGGTTGGATTGTGATGAAATTTGAGTATGTCGTACTTAGTTGTGTTACATATTTACTGTTAAAATTTCAAGACGATCAGGTCACAAATACTATTGCAAAGTTTGGATAGATTGAGACTGCAGTTAGCTGGATTCAAACTGTGGACAGCCCACTATTTGTAGTGTTACTCAATATTCGTTTATCGGATGAACCTGAATTTTTTGTATGATGTTCGCATGTATGTAGGTGACCTACTGTATAAAATTCATGAAGTTCTGATCATTTTAGGTCACCTAAAGTAATGGAAAACCTGGACTGAAATCTGTGTATTGACAGTGAAGGCAGTCAGTTTGTAAAGCGTGTATCTCTTTAATAGACCGTTAGAACTTGCTGAGTTTTGGATATGTTGCTAATAATGGAGTATCAAGACTATAGTTTAAATTTCAAAGGGATCAGGTAATGTGTACTATTACATATATTGGATCAACTAGGACTGCGATTTGTAAAGTAGTCATAGTCTTGTTTATATCCAATATAACGGTTAATGGTAGATAGTGAGCATCTGAACCTGTTTTAATGTTCAATGAGGTTAGATAATTAAAATTTATACTTGCTTTTGTCTTGGTAGCGGATGTGATGACGTTGGTACTAATCTTTCCATTGTCTAAGATTGTTAGTACTTAGTGACAATGATTGCTGGTATAGCTTTTATAATCAGTCTTTGTAATGCCAGGACCTAAACAAGAAAACATGTATGTTAGAATTTTCACCTACATTCAGAGTTCTTGAAAGTGTCCATGTGATATGATTGTTAGTTAGTCGAACGTGGTGCTGGTTAATTAGTGACTTATTGTCCCTTTATTCTGTATCCTGTTGGTAAAGCATGCGAGTCTTCTTTGGTGATTGTAGGCAACAGTTGTGGTTACCACCATTAGATAATGGCTTGTTTCCGGGTTGGTTCTTTTTGTTTAAAAAGTATGTACATAATTAAATTAGATGGTAGTGCTGGTATGTACATTTGTGTTGTGAGCTTTCTATGTGTGAATTAGTAATGGGCTTATCATCTACAACACTTACATAGCTTATTGTTGACAGTTGCTTTAGAAATCATTGTTACTAGTAACTTGTATATACCATCATTTGTTATGAGTGTTAACATTTCTGTGAGTAATAATTCATTTACAATTGTAATTATTAACTTGGTTCGATTATATTATAAGTTGATGTCTTTGTATTCGTAAATGTTGGCAGTGTACGTTGTACCCATATTCTACAAGGGAGTCTGGTGAGTCATGCACATATTTGTGTTAAGTAGAATGTTCTGAACCTGTAGTTGAATGGATTGTTCCTTTATACTCCGGGGATTGGAGGGTAATCCTAGTTCATATAGTTTGCCTTTGATTATGGACTAGTAATTTAAATAGTTAGACTACTTGGGTGTATCATAATTATTCCCTGCTGGCATAATAATAAGTGTCATTTCTTATAGTTTCAAATGATACGATTTAGACGAGAGAGTATAGTATCGGTGGATAAATCCGGGCATGTCAATAATATTGGTGCTTTATATATCTTGGTGTGGTTCAACCCAATTGACAGTAGTTGTCAGTTGCTTGAGGATTTAGTATTAGAATATTTAGCAAGGTATTTATAGACTTCTGATCCTTCATGTATGTTTTGATGTTAATGTCGATTGTATTCTTTGTATTTAAAGTTAAATACGGTTAGCTTGAGCACTAAAGTAAATGTTATCAGTAATCGACTCTCTTGCATCATGTAACATAATGATTGGTTTGTTGGATTACATTGCAATGTTAGTCAAGTTGTGTAGTTTACGAATTGAATATATGTTGCTTAATACAATACATATTGGCTTGAATATCTCAATGGCAGGGACTTCGGTAAGATTTAGAAAGTATGAGATGGCCTAATACTATCAGTTATTTGAAGAAATAGGTCAGAGAGTAGCTCTGACGCTTTGAATCGCAAAATGATGTATGGGATAGGCTCTGTTATGCACTTAAGCTATATATTTTTGGAAAGGGAAGTTTGATGAGATGTATGAATTTCTATTACATTATTATAAGTGTATCCATAAATACAACAACTGTGGTTTATTATAGTTTTGAGTGGCATTATGCATACAACATAGTTGTAGTTTGCTATTGTCTCGGGTAGCAGGTACAGGTATAGATATACGTTGACGTCTTGTTCATCAATGGATAGCTGCTAAGGTGACTGTTGGTGATGCGATATGCTAGGGATAGTTGTTGCTATGCAACTCATACTATCCATACTAATTTGGTTACTGCTAAGCTAGAGATAGTTACTGCAATGATAAGCAGTTCATACTATCTAATATAAGAGTTGATTGCTACTTAAAACAAGTAGTTCATATCAACTGATAAGGGATAGTTGCTACCATTATGAGTAGTTCATACTATCTAGATACAAAGAAAGACGAACTTCGGTCGTGCTTGATCCCTTCGAGCAACGAAGAGGGTACGTAGGCAGCCGCTATGTGGTCCAGCACAACTCTACAAGGTTGTTCATATCATCTGAAAGTCTTGGTTACTGCTTTGCAGTTCATACCATCTATTCAGAGATGATTGCAACCTTGGCAAGTTTATATCATGGGCAACTGGCCGTCCGTTATTTTTGGGCAATTGGCCCGTGTTAATTTTGGCAACTGGCCGTCTGTTATTTTTGGGCAATTGGCCCGTGTTAATTTTGGCAACTGGCCGTCTATTATTTTGGGCAATTGGCCCGTGTTAATTTTGGCAACTGACCATCTGTTATTTTTGGGCAATTGGCCTGTGTTAATTTTGGCAACTGGTCGTATAAATTGTTAGAATCGGCAACTGGCCGTATAAGTTATTGGGTTGGCAACCGCCCAAATCTGATTTTAGGCAATCGGCCGTCCCTTATTTTTTTGAAATTGGAACCCTTGTCGAATTTTATGAGTATTATGGTATGGGACATATGCTCATAGAATTCCAAGTTTGAGACTAATGAGATTTCTACGGTGTGCAAGATTATTAGTGAACAATTTTTTTGCTCGAGTGGCGTATTCAAGAGTCGGTGCTTTCCAGGCGGGTCCTAACCCGACCCGCAGGAAGCAAAAATTCTCTAGTCCGTCACAAAGCTAATATCTTTCAACCGTTAGATCGAACTTAACTTGTTACACACAAATGAAATGTACCCTCATTTAAGTTTGTGTAACCGTACCAAAACATGTACACTATGTTGGCTCAATAATAGTTAACCAAAGTTAGCCATATGATCATATTAACCATATTCATCTCAACCATAACTAGTTCAAATGACTCAAATGAAACTAGTTAAAGAGTCGTTCAATTGCTATATTCTCATAGAAGTATACAAGAACACAATTGAAACAAAATCGGTTTGATTCACTCGAATTAATTCATGAACATTATAGCCACGTTTGCAAAGATTGCATTCCTTATAATATAAATGTGTAAGTTCTTGTACACAACTGATTTTAGAAAGTAACCCACTCAAGTACGCAAAATGGTACGCATACTTGAGTAGCCGGACTGAGTTTGGTTACGCCAGTACCCGTACAGGTGCGCATACTACAACACTCTTCCAAACTCCAGCAGAAAAACTCGGACATGAGATTTCCGCCAGTATGCGTACGGGTACGCATACTTGCCCAGACATCAACAACCACTAGTACGCGTACGGGTACGTATACTTCAGGCTCCCGGTTTTGGACTTGCACAATAATGTGATTAATACACTGTGTTTATATCCAAACATGGTTAAATGATTCTAAACTCTTTATTTCAATCATTGAAATTTTCTTAGAGGATGACAATAGCCGTTTTCACAATAGTATTAGCATCAAAGCAATTTTCAAGTTATTGAAATTATCATAATGAAACATTCCAAGATTACACCAAATGATTGTATCACACAAACCATGTAAGATGTTACTCGGCAATTTTCATATGATCTTATTCGGACTTTCGTCACGAATGTAAAATGAACTTGGCCGAAGCGAAAGCTTGCCAACACATGTTCCGAGAAATATATAAGCGAGTTAAACTCAGCTCAAAATCTCAAATGTGTATAATAGAAAACTATATCGTAACACGACTTATGTCTCAGTATAGGAGATAGAGTAGAAATAGACTTTCCAAGTGATAGATGAGTTTCAGTCTCCACATACCTTTTGTCGATGAAGTTCCACAAGCTCCCCTTAGTAGTTCTTCGTCTTCAAATGATGAACATCGTGAAGTCTAATGCTCAACTACACAATCTATGTCTTAGTCCGAGACATCTAAATAGGCTAGAAATCAAGACTTATAGTTTTGATCACTAACATTGACAAACATGCTTGAGATAGCAACGCATGCGAGTTCGACCGAGTAATGCTCTAACAGGATCCCTTTCTAAAATCTACTTTATCCCATCTCAAGGAGGCATACCTCGACGACTAAGATAGTAAAGTAAAACCTAGTCTAGAAAGAGGCAACTGGCGAAGGGACAGAGGTAGCTGACATATCCCAATCAGCATTTAATGCGGTAATCCCTTATCTACACGCTTGACCAAGGCACGTGGAGAGAGATGAGATGGCAGAGTCTGACTGGTGTAGGCTTGCGGTGAACGAAGGTACAATCTGTACTGAGGATGGGTAGTTTCTGAAGGAACGTGGGTTAGCTGAGGTGGCAAAGTCCGACTGGAGAAAGCACGCGGTGAACGAAGGTACCATTTGTACGGAAGATATATTAGGGTACGATGGACCCAAAGACAACAAAGATATATCTGGAGCAGAAGGGGCTATAAATACCAAACTTCACCAACAAAGGCATTCAATACCCAGGAGAAGAAGATCTAGTCTTAAGCTTATACCTCTTTAATGTTTAGAACTTAAGTATTTACTTCAACTTGAGTTCTCTCTATTACTTTGAGATGCATTTAAGATCTTTGTAACCACCACAACTTAATACAAACAATCACAAATTACCCCGTGGACGTAGACAAAAGTCAAACCACATAATCTCTCGTGTCTCATGATAACTTAGTAGCATTTACCTTACATTTATTTTCTTCGTTATTATTGTGATCTTGAGTATCTTTTACTACTTAGCGTTATCAGTTCAACTGAGATATCAATACTACTTAGTATCAGATTCTCTGAACTGTATACATTACGTAGACTATGGGAAAATTAGTAGTCACAACCTCATAATAATCTTAATCGTATGGTAGTGAAACAAGATATTGTGGGATCACAAACGATGAGACGAAGATGTTTGTGACTACTTTTTATCTTGCTTATCAGAGATTCAATCTCAAGCAAATCTTAAAGAAGATAGTACTCAATCACGATATAAAAACAGCAAGATCAGAACACGAAACTACAGAAAATAGTTGGGTCAGGCTTCACAATCCCAATGAAGTCTTCAAGTCGTTAACCTACTGGGTTTTGGAAAAACCTAAGGTTAAAGGAGAATCGACTCTAGTCGCAACTAGTATCACACATGAGGTGTGGGGATTAGGTTTCCCAGTTGCTAGAGTTCTCCCTTAAATAGTCTTCAAATCAGGGTTTGCAATCAATGCTACCTTGGTAACAAAGCATTCAATATTCACCGTTAGATGAAAACCTGATTAGACTCAAGCTAATATCTTTAAACCGTTAGATCGAACTTAGCTTGTTACACACAAATGAAAAGTGACTTCATTTAGATATGAGTAACCGTACCTAAACATGTACACCTTGTTGGCTCAACAATAGTTAACCGAAGTTAGCCATATGAACACTTTCATTTCAACCTTATTCAACTTAACCATAACTAGTTCAAATGACTCAAATGAAACTAGTTCTAGAGTTGTTCAATTGTTTATATTCTCATAGAAGTATACAAGACACAACTGAAACAAAATCGATTTTGATTCACTCGAATCAATTCATGAACATTATAGCCATGGTTTACAAAAGATTGCATTCCTTATTATATAAATGTATTAGTTCATGAACAACCCGATTTTAGAACATAACCTACTCAAGTATGCAAACGGGTACGCATACCTAAGTGGCCGGACTAAGTTTGGGTTTGCCAGTATGTGAACGGGTACGCATACCGGTATGCATACTAAGTTCTCGGACTTTCATTAACCAACCAGTACGCATACGGGTATGCATAATATGGTTCTCGGACTTGGAATAACTTGCAACAGTTAGCATACAAGTACGCATACTGTGCTATATCCAATCATGGTTATTTGTTCTAAACTCCCACTTCAATCATTGAAACATTCTTGGAAGACGACAATAGCTGTCTCACACAAACTATTAGCTTCAAAGTAATTTTTAAGTGATCGAATGATCAATACGAAACATTCCGAGTCTACATTAAATGACTGTCTCACACAAATCATGTAAGATGTTACAAAGCTATTTTCACATGATCATCTTTTGACTTTCTTCAAGAATATAAGATGAAATTGGGTAAAGCGAAAGCTTACCAACACATATTTCGAGAAATATGTAAGCGAGTTAAACTCAGCTCGAAATGTCAAATGTGTATAATCGAAGTCTATATAGCTACATGACTTTTGTCTCAAATAGGAGATAGAGTAGATAGACTTTTGAGTGATAGATGAGATCAAGTCTCCATATACCTTTTGTTGATGAAGTTCCACAAGCTCCCCTTAGTAGTTCTTCATCTTCAATCGATGAACGCCGTGGAAGTCTAATGCTCAACTACACTTACTATCCTAATCCGAGACTTAGCTATCAGTAGACTAAAAATCAAGACTATTAGTTTTGACAAACAAGCTTGAGATAGCAACGCTTCCGAGTTCGACCGAGCAGTGCTCTAAAAAAATGCTTTGTTACTAAGATATCTTAGCTTTGATTGTAAGTAACCCTGATTTGAAAGACTATATAAGGGAGAACTATAGCATCTGGGAAACCTAATCCCGACACTTCCATGTGTTCTAGTTGCAAGTTAGAGTCGATTTTCCATTAACCTAGGTTTTCAGTTTCTCTGATAAACCATTCTAGGGTTAACGACTTGAAGACTTCATTTGGGATTCGTGAAGCCAGGTCCAACTATTTTACTTTGTAGTTGCGTATCCTGATCTTACACTTACTATCGTATTGAGTTTAATCTTCTCTAAGATTTTCTCAAGATTTATCTCCGATAGGTAAGATACAATAAGTCACAAAGTTCTTCGTCTCAGACTTTAATTTGTGGTTCCGCAGTAACTACTTTTACCATCATATAGATAAGTTATTGTGAGTTGACTAATATTTCTAGGCTGCTCTCCGGGAGTATAAGACCGGATTATTAGTTAGTTCATGTTCACCTTGATCTTTGTGTAAAAATACGTAACAAAAAGAATAAAGAATAGACATATATGTGGGAGACAGATTTGTGTATAAGTCTTCAACTTTGGGTCGTAGCAACTCTTAGTTGTGGGTGAGATCAGCTAAGGGAATCAAGTGCACAGGGTCTTGCGAGATTCAAGAGGCTTAAGGAACCCGACTTTACCTTAATCTGTGTAAGACTTGGTTAGGGCTCAACTACATTCCAGTCCGAAGTTAACTTGTAGCAGGCTAGAGTCTGTAGCGGCTTAATATAGTGTGGTGTTCAAGTCTGGACTAGGTCCCGGGGGTTTTCTGCATTTACGGTTTCCTCGTTAACAAAATTTCTGGTGTCTGTTTTATTTCTTTTCCGCATTATATTTTCTATATATAATAAAAATATCACAGGTTGTGCGTAGTTCAATCACTGTTGATAAGTCCGACCTTGTTTGTTGGATAGTGACGTGATTTATACTTGGATATTGGTCTTTGGTACCATCCAAGTTATTCTCATAACAATCACTTCACAGATTTCTATCTGTTTGATTTACTGATTGCATTGAGAAAGAGATAAAGCTCTTTGATATATTTCCTGATTGAGCTCAGTAACTTTGTGCTCTCAAGAATTATACTAGAGTTTGTTCCATACAGATTGCCGTACGAAATAGTTGGGTATGGTTGTTGTAACCCTGCGTTTTCAATAACACAGTCACCATAAATTTTGTTAACGAGGAAACCGCAAATGAAGAAAAACCCAGGTACCTAGTTCAAACTTGAACACCACACTGTATTAAGCCGCTACATACTCTAGCCTACTACAAGTTAACTTCGGACTGGATTGTAGTTGAGCCCTAACCAACTCTCACGTCGATTAAGGTAAAGTCGCGTTCCGTACGCCTCTTTAATCTCGTAAGACCCTGCGCACTTGATTCCCCTAGCTAACCTTCCTAACAGCCTAGAAGTTTCTACGATCCAAAGTTGAAGACTTATAAACAATGGATTACCACAAGATGTCTTTAGATTTACAAACAGTTCCAAAGATCCTGTCGATACTTCGATCTAGTTTAATTGAACCTTATATTAGAAGAGAAGGTTCTCAAAATCAAACAAACTAGATGTAGTCAAAGTAACAACAACTGTTAGTCAATCAAATTAATAACCGAAAACTAATACAATCATGCAATATCTAGTTTTCCCACCAACGGTACTCATAGAGATTCTTGATCCCACAGAAGTCTTTAAACGAGCGGTCGTAAGAGATTTCGCCTAATTAGAATACTTTCCCCTCCGATTATACGGCTCCACCAGAAACAACAAGAAATGAAGTTTTCCTGGCTCTTAGGATAGTTTGCTAGAAATGCATACTTTGGTATTTATAGACCAAGGTTGATTGGACATCAAGGAATTTCCAAAACCGAAATTATTCTAAACATATGCAATGAATGCGAAACTCGGTTTTCCTAATTCCAATAAATGTTTTCCAATATTTCCGAAATATCTCATAGAAATTCTCCAATCAGTAAATTAAAATTATTAATTTTTATTATCTAGAGCTATGCTTTAATTTTTGGTAATAAAAGTATATAAAACTAAAAACCTTAATTAAAATATTCTCAATTTATTTCGGCACAGGATCACCTTGAGTACCAAGGAATATCTTTGAACAACAAATGATAAGAGTGGATGCTCATGTTCAAAGTATGTTGACATCTTTACAAAAAAAATCCTAATTCACGGAAAATTGTATTTGTATCTTGGAATCTGTTCTACCACACTTCCAAACAAGTTTAGAATTGGTTCTACCATAACTCCAAGACTATAATGTGATTGATCATACCAAGTCACAATGGTTAGTTGTGATCGGTCCTATCAAGTCACATACATGGGTTGGATCCGTTATACCAATCACAAGGATGGGTTTCACCTAAACATGTTACCTAGCTACTTGTGGTAGGTCACACCTCTTACCAGGACTGGTTACTCCTCTCACCAGGATCGGTTATACTTTTCACTAGGATCGGTTACATCTCTTACCAGGACCGGTTCCATTTCCACATGGTATTTGCTAGTTATCGGTCACACCTCTCACTAGGATCGGTTACACCTCTTACAAGGATCGGTCACACATATACTTGAGATCGGTCACACCAATTACAAGGATCAATCACACCAATAACAAGGATCGATCATACCATCTCATGGTGATTACTTAGGATCGGTTACACCAAACCATAAGTCACATATCGGTTATCCAATGAATACCTGGACCAATACATCTATTGATTTCCCTTTCAATTCATGAAACAAGTTCACGAACGTACTTCCTTTAAACAAATGTAAAACATTGTTTCCTAGGATGAAATCTTCACCATAACCCATTCACATAATCATAAATAATATATACAAGATTATGTCGATATCATATTAATACGAAGTTCAAAAGATAAGCATTATACTTCGTATTCTAATTCCTCAATACTATTATCATCTATTATGATCATGTATCTCTATTAGAGTAGCATATACAATATATAAAATATGTACAGCTTCGCATGTTATGTTTTCAATATAACACGACTTGAAAGATACGTTAGGAATTGAAAACATGTTATGTTTTCCTTTTGTTTCCTTCTGACAACGCTGGTTGATTGGGAACAAATTTATCTTCATCTTTCAGAACAATTGTGTCAACCAGTTTTCTTTCTTAAGGAATTGCATCTTGAGTTTCATTTGACAAAGGTTTTCTTAAGTTATTAAGTTATCCTTTTAACTTTTCATTTTATTTTGTCATCAACTCAAGTTTTTCTAAACAGTCTTTTAGGAGCAGATTGGACTCACCAAAAATATCATTGTTGGTTTTGGCAAAAAGTGCATTGCAACTTGATATTTCTTCTTAGGGTTTCTCCTCGGGAATATCTTCCAAGGTAGTGAAATAAGTCTTGTTACACTTCTGAGCCTTTTTGCTGGAACAATTTCTGGCCACATGTCCAAATTCACGACACTTGAAACATTGGACTTTTCCACCATCCTTCTCATGGCAGAATGATGATGTGTCAGGAGACTGTTTATTTTTCAATAAAACATCCTTGACTCGTTGTGCTAGGAGTACAATTGTTGAGTCAAGCTCTTTTTCAACAAGTGTTTTATCCTCTTGACAACATTCCTTAGCCTAGTTTATACAACCTTCTTTTGAAGATTGATTTGCATTATTTGAGGCATTAAATCCAACATTCTTGTTCTTCAGCAGAATTTCTTTATTAAAGATCTTTAATTTTCGTACAAGAGAGCATCGATAAAGTATAGAAAGATCATTGTCTTCCATTATAACATGTTTCTTAGACTCATATTTGGATGGTAACGATCTGAGAATCTTGCATACTATTTCCTTTTCAGGTATAGTCTTTCCAAGAAAGAAAGAAGCATTGACAATTTCAGAAAGTTTGACATTAAACTCCTCGAAGGTATCGTTATCATCCATTCTAAGGAACTCTCAATCAGAAGAAAGAGATTGAAGATGAGCTTCTCTTTCTGAATTATTTCCTTAAAATACATTCTCAAGAGTATCCCACGCTTCCTTGGAGGTTTCACATGATGAGACATGATGTAAAATATCTTGACTCACTGCATATATTATGGCGTTCAAACCATCATAATTCTGTTTAGCAAGAGCTCTTTCTTCATAGGTATAAAATGCTAAGCGTTTAAACTCTGTTTCTGAATATTCCACTTTCGGTCGTTCATATCCTTCTTCGGTTAATAGCTAAGTATTAAAATCTCGGAATTGAAGAAAAACACTCAAAACAGATTTCCATAATGGGTAATTTTCCCCATCAAATCTTGGTGGTACGTTAACTGAATCAGCCATTAGATTCAAATCTTATAGGTTGGATCGCACAAAACACAGATTGTTAAATTTTTTTCGTGTTTTCCTACTCTTATACCAATTGAAAAGATGAGGGTACCCAAATACACCACAATATTTTGATTTTAACCTATAAGTCTTTTGTCTTAAGTGATCATCTATGGACAACTTAAGTCCTATACCTTGTGTGATTATTTATGGCCGAGATCGAAATAATACAACAACAACATATTTACTTCACAATAGTTACGGTAAAACCGATAGACTATTAGGATCAAAGTCAAGTAACGTGGATTAACATATATGTGCAATTTACTTTAATTATAATAAAATAATTATAATGCGGAAAATAAAGTAAATGGCACAACAAGGTTTTGTTAACGAGGAAACTGCAAATGCATAAAACCCGAGACCTTATCCAGAATTGAATACTCTCAGAATTAAGCCGCTATAAAAAATATAAAACAAACATTGTATAGTTGAAACCAAGCATACTCCCGGAGCTACTTAGTTCCCTTAGTATCCCTGCGCCTTCGACTTCTAGAGTCACGCATGTGTATCACAATATTCCTTTGGATTGTTTTCCAAACAGTAAAGGATAGAAATATGTTTGGTATCAACTCTATTCAAACTTGTGATTTGAGTTTGGCAAAGGCTCTTCCGTTTAATCTAATAAATTCATTTGTCGGGTTTAGATCAATCCAGATCAGGAACTTAGATTTAGATTTACAACTAATCAGATTCGGACACTGAAGAATGCCACCAAATGATTAATCGCCGATCTTACGCAACTAGACAATCAAATAGATTCTAGTTGGATCCCAGCCGATCAAGGTTTGTGCACTAATATCCAAAAGATACGAAAACCAATAATAAATCTTCTTCGTCTTCAAATCTTCTAATGTCTTCAAAACATGCACAACAACACTTGAATCTTCTTATGGTCAATCACATACAGAACAAAGTATGTTAGCAATGGATTACCACAAGATGTCTTTAGATCAAAAAACAGTTATAAAGATCCCGTCGATACTTTGATCTAGTTTTAATGAGCCTTATATCATAAGAGAAGGTTCTCAAGAATAAATAAACTAGCTGCAATCCTAGTTACAAATATTGTTAGTCAATCAAATCAATAATCGAAAACTAATACAATCATACAATATCTAGTTTTCCCACCAACGGTACTCGTAGAGATTCTTTATCCCACAAAAGTCTTTAAACGAGCGGTCGTAAGAGATGTCGCTTAATTAGGGTACTTTCCTCTCTGATTAGACGGCTCCACCATAAACAACAAGAAATGAAGTTTGCCTGGCTCTTAGGATTGTTTGCTAGAAATGCAAAATTTGGTATTTATAGACCAAGGTTGATTGGACATCAAGGAATTTCCAAAACCGAAATTATTCTAAAGATATGCAATGAATGCCAAACTCGGTTTTCCTAATTCCAATAAATGTTGTCCAAACTTTCCGAAATCTCTCATAGAAAATCTCCAATCAGTAAATGCATATTACTAATTTTTATTTTCTAGAGCTATGCTTTAATTGCTGGTAATAAAAGCATATCAAAACTAAAAACCTTAATTAAAAGATTCTCAATTTATTTCAGCACATGATCACCTTGAGTGCCAAAGAATATCTTTGAAAAATAAATGATAAGAGTGAATGCTCTTGTTCAAAGTATGTTGACATCTTTATAACACAAATCCTAATTCATGGAAAATCGGATTTGTATCTTGGAATCGGTTCTACCACACTTCCAAACAAGTTTAGAATTGGTTCTACCATAATTCCAAGACTACAATGTGATTTATCATACCAAGTCACAATGGTTAGTTGTGATCGGTCCTACCAAGTCACATACATGAGTTGGATCGGTTATACAAATCACAAGGATCGGTTCTACCTATATATGTTACCTATTTGTGATAGGTCACAACTTTTTCCAGGACCGGTTACACCTCTCACCAGGATCAATTACGCCACTTACCAGGACCGGCTCCATTTCCATATGATATTTTCTTGTGATCGGTCATACCTCTCACTAGGATCGGTTACACCAAACCATAAGTCACATATTGGTCATCCAATGAATATACAATGAATATTCGGACCAATACATCTATTGATTTCCCTTTCAATTCATGAAACAAGGTCAGGAACTTACTTCCTTTAAACAAATGTAAAAAATTGTTTCCTAGGATGAAATCTTCACCATAACCGATTCACATAATCATAAACATTATATACAAGATTATGTGATGTCATATTAATACGAAGCTAAAAAGATAAACATTATACTTCGTATTATAATTCCTAAATACTATGATCATCTATTATAATCATGTCTCTCTACTAGAGTAGTATATACAATATGTAAAGTTTCACGTGTTATGTTTTTAATATAGCACGACTTGAAAGATACGTTGGAATTGAAACAAGTTCAAGTCAATATTACTAACCTCAAGTGGAAGGATGATGTCGTTGTTGTAGTCGTTACTTCTTCACATTCTTTGGAGTAATACTTGTATGTCTCAACATTCCAAAACTTTCTAGTCTAACCTAAACGAAGTTGACTATAGTATTTAATCAAACGACTCTAGATGAGTTTTGATACTAAATATGACAACCAAACTTGACATACCAACGTTGTAGATTCAACCAAGTTATGCTCTAACACCAACTGATTAACAGAAGAAGTTATTGCGGAATTACAAGAGTCTGAGACGAAGAAACTGTTGTGATTAATTTTTATATTTTACCTATCGGAAATAAATCACGAGACAATCTTAGAGAAGATTAAACTCAATACGATATAAAAGTAAGATCAGGATACGCAACTACAGAGAAAATGGTTGGACCTGGATTCACGAATCCCAAATGAAGTCTTGAAGTCGTTAACCCTAGAATGGTTTTCAGAAGAATTGGAAACCTAGGTTAATGGAGAATCGATTTTAGTTTGCAACTAGGACACACGAGAGTGTCGGGATTAGGTTTCACAGATGCTAGAGTTCTCCTTTATATAGTATTTCAAATCAGGGTTTCTTACAATCAAAGCTAAGATAGTTTAGTAACAGAGCAATTAATATTCACCGTTAGATGACAACCTGATTTAAGATTAGAGCTAAGTCTGCTTAGAAAATAAGAAATCAGTCTCCACCGTTAGATGGTATTAGCTTGATACATACAAATCAAATATACCTATATTTAGATATATGGGTGAACCTTCCTAAACGTGTATAACAAGTTGGCTCAATAACAGTTAACCGAAGTTAGCTAATGAACACTTTTAGCTTAGCCATATTCATCTAACACTTCTATATCAAATATGATAATCAATAAATCATGATAAATAATTAAATAAATGTAAATGTGCTTTAACAGAGTTGTTCAAATGTTTACTATCTCATGGAAATATCCATGAACAATTTGAAGCATATTCGGTTTGTGTTAGAGCACTGCTCGGTCGAACTCGCAAGCGTTGCTATCCCAAGCTTGTTTTTCAAGTTTAGTTGTCAAAACTTTAAGTCTTGATTTCTAGTCTACTTATAGCTAAGTCTCGGATTATGATAGTAAGTGTAGTTGAGCTTTAGACTTCACGACGTTCATCAATTGAAGATGAAGGACTACTAAGGGGAGCTTGTGGAACTTCATCAACAAAAGGTATGTGGAGACTTGAACTCATCTATCACCCAAAAGTCTATCTACTCTATCTCCTATTTGAGACAAAAGTCGTATAGCTATATAGACTTCAATTATACACATTTGATATTTTGAGTTGAGTTTAACTCGTTTACATATTTCTCGAAATATGTGTTGGTAAGTTTTCACTTTAACCAAGTTCATCTTATATTCTTGACGAAAGTCAAAAGATGAGCATGTGAAAATCACCTGGTAACATCTTACATGATTTGTGTGAGATAGTCATTTGATGTGGACTTGGAATGTTTTGTATTGATCATTCGATCACTTGAAAATTGCTTTGAAGCTAATAGTTTGTGTGAGACAGCTATTGTCGTCTTCTAAGAATGTTTCAATGGTTGAAATGAGAGTTTAGAACAATTGGCACACTATGCGTACTTGTATATGTGTAATCCAAGTCCGGGAACCATGGTATGCATACCCGTATGCGTAGTGATTGGTTTAGTAAAGATCCGGGAACTAAGTACGCATACCGGTACGCGTACTGGCGTAAGATTCAAGTTCCGGGACTTTACTGAGTTTGGTGGTATGCATACCAGTTCGCGTACTGGCGAACCCAAACTTAATCCGGCCACTTAGGTATGCGTACCAGTTTGCATACTTGAGTAGGTTATGTTCTAAAATCGGTTTGTTCATGAACAAATACATTTATATAATAAGGAATGCAATCTGTTGCAAACCGTGGCTATAATGTTCATGAATTGATTCGAGTGAATCAAAATCGATTTTTATTAAATTGTGTTTTCTGTACTTCTATAAGAATATAAACAATTGACCAACTCTAGAACTAGTTTCATTTGAGTTATTTGAACTAGTTATAGTTAAGATGAATATGGTTGATATGAAAGTGTTCATATGGCTAACTTCGTTTAACTATTGTTGAGCCAACAAAGGTGTATACATTTAGGTATGGTTACTCATATCTAAATGAAGTCACTTTTCATTTGTGTGTAACAAGCTAAGTTCGATCTAACGGTTGAAAGATATTAGCTTGAATCTAATCAGGTTTTCATCTAATGGTGAATATTGAATGCTTTGTTCCCAAGGTAACTTTGATTGCAAACCCTGATTTGAAGACTATATAAGGGAGAACTCTAGCAACTGGGAAACCTAATCCCCACACCTCCTGTGTGATACTAGTTGCGACTACAGTCGATTCTCCTTTAACCTTAGGTTTTTCCAAAACCCTGTAGGTTAACGACTTGAAGACTTCATTGGTATTGTGAAGCCAGACCCAACTGTTTTCTCAATAGTTGCGTGTATTGATCTTGCTGTTTTCTATCGTGATTGCATATTATCTTCTCTAATATTGGCTCGAGATTTAATCTCCGATAGTCAAGATAAAAAGTAGTCACAAACATCTTCGTCTCATCGTTTGTGATTCCACAATATCCTGTTTCGCCACCATACGATTAAGATTATTGTAATGTGATTGATATTTCTAGGTTGTTCTTCGGGAATATAAGTTGAAAATGCGGGGGTATAACAACAACACTCAACAATTCGTTTTGCAATCTTAGAGGACTTACTCCAATACACTTTCTAGAGAATAAACTAGACAGTCAGACTCAATCTAGAATAAAGTGTATCAAAGAGTTTAATATCTCTAACTCTTAATTCAATCCGAAATCAGCAAATAGAAATCTGCGAGCCCGATTGAATATAAGAGGAGTTACTTGAACGGTACCAAAGACCAATTTTCAAGTGTCAATCAATGTAAATCAACAACCCAAGGTTGGATATTCTAATTGATTGATCTTAACGCACAACTTGTGATATTTAAATAATATAACAAAATATAATACGGAAAAGAAATAACATAGACACCATAATTTTGTTAACGAGGAAACCGCAAATGTAGAAAAACCCCGGGACCTAGTCCAGATTGAACACCACACTGTATTAAGCCGCTACAGACTCTAGCCTATTACCAATTAACTTCGGACTGGCTGTAGTTGAACCCTAATCAATCTCACACTGATTCAAGGTACAGTTGCGCTCCTTACGTCTCTGATCCCAGCAGGATACTGAGCACTTGATTCCCTTAGCTGATCTCACCCACAACTAAGAGTTTCTACGACCCAAAGTCGAAGACTTAATAGACAAATCTGTCTCACACAAAAAAGTCTATAGGAATTAATAAATCTGTCTCCCACAGAAATACCCAAGAGTTTTTGTTCCGTCTTTTGATAAATCAAGGTGAACAGGAACCAATTGATAAACCGGACTTATATTTCCGAAGAACAGCCTAGTATTATCAATCACCTCACAATAATCTTAATCGACTAGCGAAACAAGATATTTTGGAATCACAAACGATGAGACGAAGGTGTTTGGGATTACTTTTATCTTGCCTATCAGAGAAATTAATCTCGAGTAAATTATTTCAATTGTACTCAATACGATAGAATCGTGCAAGATCAAAACACGCAACTACAAAGATAATAGTTGGGTCTGGCTTCACAATCCCAATGAAGTCTTCAAGTCGTTAACCTATAGGGTCTCGAGAAGAAACCTAAGGTTAAAGGAGAATCGACTCTGGTTATGTAACTAGTAACACACATGAGGTGTGGGGATTAGGTTTCCCAGTTGCTAGAGTTCTCCTTTATACAATTTTCAAATCAGGGTTTGCAATCCAAGTTACCTTGGTAACAAAGCATTCAATATTCACCGTTAGATGAAAAACCTAATTCAACCAAGCTAATATCTTTCAACCATTAGATCGAACTTAGCTTGTTACACACAATTGAAATGTACCCTCATTTAGGTTTATGTAACCGTACCTAAACATGTACACCATGTTGGTTCACAAATAGTTAACCGAGGTTAGCCATATGATTACTCTCATATCAACCTTATTCATCTTAACCATAACTAGTTCAAATGACTCAAATGAAACTAGTTAAAGAGTTGTTCAATTGCTATATTCTCATAGAATTATACAAGCACACAATTGAAGCAAAATCGGTTTGATTCACTCGAATCAATACATGAACATTATAACTACGGTTTGCAAAGATTGCATTCCTTATTGATAAATGTTTAGGTTCATGTACAACCGATTTTAGAAAGTAACCTACTTAAGTATGCGTACGGGTATTCATACTTAAGTAACCGGATTTGAGTTTGTTTTAGTTTTCAAACTCAGCAGAAATTCACGGACGTGAACTTTCCGCCAGTATGCGTACGGGTACGCATACTTTAGGTTACCGGATGAGTTTGGTTTTTGTTTTCAAACTCAGCATAAATTCACGGACGTGAACTTCCGCCAGTATGCGTATGGTTACGCATACTTACCCAGTCTCCTACAACCTTTTTGTATACACACAAGTATGCATACTTTAGGCTCCCAGTTTTGGACTTATACACTAATGTGTGAACACACTATGCTTATATCCAAAGATGGTTTCAAGATTCTAAACTCTTTATTTCAATCATTGAAACATTCTTCTATAATGATAATAGCCGTTATCACACACTATTAGCATCAAAGCAATTTTCAAGATATTGAAATAATCATTATCGAAACTTTCCAAGCCTACATCAAATGATTGTATCACACTAACCATGTAAGATGTTACTCGGCTATTTTATCATGATATAAGATGAACTTTGTCGAAGCGAAAG